>JAHDVE020011601.1:0-13780 GCA_022606495.2 Halesus radiatus | reverse complement strand
GTAGGGTAGGGGTAGAGTAGGAGTAGGAGTAGGAGTAGGAGTAGGAGTAGGAGTAGGAGTAGGAGTAGGAGTAGGAGTAGGAGTAGGAGTAGAAGTAGGAGTAGGAGTAGGAGTAGGAGTAGGAGTAGGAGTAGGAGTAGGAGTAGGAGGGTAAGTAGAAATATTTTTCTAAATATTCCAAAAGAATGCCAAATAAGAAACACCCTAATGATCATCAACGAATTTTGCCTTTTGTCTTTTATTTTGTTTGATGTACTTGTCAATGTAATTGCTTTCTTTTAAATAACTGGCTGGTCGTGTATTAAATACTCGTCTAAATCACAATAAGGGTTTAAAAGAAGTTCAAGACAAAATAAAGTTAAAAAGAAAATAAAAGAGTCCAGCTGGCAAGGAGCCTTCTGAAAGAGCAAACATCTGCGCCTGCTTACCACTGTTATGAAAGCTAAGCATGCTTGTGTTTTTGTTCCTCGCATCCCCCGCTCGTCTCGAGACTAAAGCCTCGGTCACGAGTTATGATTTTGTTGCTGCTACTTGAATAGTAACGACAAAACCGCTTCGTGTAATAAGGTACTCTCTGCGAGTGGCTCAAATAGCAGGTAATAAACGTAGCGGCGCGGCGCGGCGACTCAATTAAAATAATATGCTCAATACTAGTCGCCATAAACGCGCGAAATCTATAATACGCGACGCTACCATCGCCTCGTCTAATATCTCAAATCACTAGTCGCTTTTTTAAGTTGTTATCAGAAAATACTGTAGAACATTTCACTCGCCACTACCTACTTGATTCAGTAGCTCCGCCTGAATGTCTACTAGTGGTTACAAGAAGTAGTGAAACTACAACTACTACTGAAAGTACTCGCCTTTTGTCACTCAACGTAGAGTGACAAAACAGAGTCGAGCCAAAGAACTATCTGAGACACCAGCGGGCTATTGTTTTCTGTAGCCGTGTGTTATCGTCCTTTAATTTCCTTTGACCCGTGAGCGGATGTCGACAAAGGCAGCCAACACACTCAGTATCGGATACTGAAATATGAGAACGCGTAGAGTTTATTAGTTTCGACAAGTGTTGTGTATACCAGTGCTCCGCAACCGGTGTGCCGTGGCACACTGGTGTGCGGTGAGCCGAATACAGGTGTGCCGCGGTCAAATGCAATGTACGAAAAATTATTGTAAAATTCAATTTAATACCTATATATTTTAGCTTTTCGTGTGCCGCGGAATTCTAGGAAGAATTTTGGTGTGCCGTAGATGAGAAAAGGTTGCGGAGCACTGGTGTATACGGTTAAACTGTCACTTTTAAGGATTGGCCGGTTAGTTATTATTATTATTGATATTATTTCTTCAAAACTTCACATTTATTGTTTCTTAAATTCCTTTATCGTTTCTTTAATTCCATTATTGTTTCTACAATTTCTTTATTTTTTCTATTATTCCTTTATTGTTTCTATAATTCCATTATTGTTTCTAGAATTAATTTATTTTTTTTTGTATTATTCCTTTATTGTTTCTATAATTCCATTATTGTTTCTACAATTCCTTTATTGTTTCTATAATTCCATTATTGTTTCTACAATTCCTTTATATTTTTCTGTTATTCCTTTATTTTTTCTGTTATTCCTTTGTTGTTTCTAAAATTCCTTTGTTATTTCTATAATTCCTATATTGTTTCTATAATTCATTTATTGTTTATTTAATTCCACTATTGTTTCAATAATTCCTTTATTGTTTCTATTTATTATTCCTTTATTGCTTCTATAATTATTTTATTGTTTCTATGATTCCTCTATTCTTTCATTAATTCCTTTTTCGTATCTTTAATTAATTTATTGTTTTAGTAATTCCTTTATTATTTCTTTTATTCATTTATTGTTTATTTAGTGCTTTTATTGTTTCTTTATTTGGTTTATTATTTCATTAACTACTTGTAATAACAAACCATACTTAAGCTTTTTGAAGTTTTTAACCCATTCTGATGCTACAGATTAGTTCAATCATAACCTGATTTGGTAGATTTTTTTTTTGATGCGTTAAAAAATACTCTACCTTATTAAAATGTCTGATTATTATTTTGTTACCTTTAATTTTAATTAATATCCTTTCTAGTTGAGTAACAGCTAAAATAGTCCATTTTTGATGCAATGCGAGCATTTTTTTTAACAAATATCTTTTATTTGGGACCTTTTTTTTAAAACGGGTGCAGTCAACTATATTTAAAGAACAGCACTTAAAAATGGCCATAATCATCACTTCGTAGTTTGCTAACTCAAGAAATAATACAAATTATTTGTGTGATAATTGTACACGATTAGCGTGGAAAATGTATAAAGTTTAATAAAACAAAAATCCATAAATTGTTATCATTTAAATTCTGTATCTACCAAAATATCTGAAAATGGTGGAGTTTGAAATCCATCTTCAAAACCTTACAAATTTTCCAAGCTACCCGTTTAGAATTTACAGATACAGAGGACGTTTTACGTGCTACGAAATAACAGACCATGTGTGTATTTTTGGATGGTACCATTAATGATAACTTACATTTACAATACATAAATTCACGTATTTTTTATGTAAGTACTTTTTAAATGTAGAAACATGGAATGCGCAACTCAGTAATTTTGCTTTTTCCAGGAACAGCTGATATTTTAAGCACTTTTAACGTAGTAGGTAATGCCATAAAGTTCTTCCAGTCCAACTTTTAACTCACTATCTCTGTAACCACTGTAACCCGTTCATATTTCAATATGTTTCATGATCTCGACGGGAAATTCTTTGTGATTCTCCGGGTCTGCATTCTTCCTTTAAATATTCAACTCTCTCCCGGTCGTAAATCATATTTCCAGTGCATTCGGTCTACTTTATTCCTGCCTTTGCAATTTTCGAGACACTTGAATACCTGAAGCGTTTTTCTTTTGGAAATAAAGAAAATCTTCATGGTGACTATTCATATATACCGTATTCCAGGAAATCACAATATCTGATAAAATTCGATAATTGTGACTTATGACTGAAAAAAGAATGCAGAACTGAGAAAAGGTGATGGAAATTAAAAACTTTTGCATTTTAACAGCAAAATGAGCAATAAGAAACAACGCATCGTAATAATTCAACACCGTCTATTTTTTGTAACTAGCTGCAGTACCCGGTTTTGCCTGGTTTGAGATTGTGATGTGTTACCCCTTGTTATACGTAACAAATTGTATTCGTGTATGGCTCCCATTATTGCATTGAAGCAGTATTTGGCTGTCGAATTGTTCGTGTATGGGATACACTATCTATAATTTCAGGTCGTTTGGATTGGCAACCTTGTGAACAGTTTTCTGTGGAGAAGAGGAAAAGATTGCTGCAAGAAGCGGCCATTCTTCGGGCGCTAGTGGCTTCGGGCGCTTTGCCGCCAGCGGCCGTGTAACGAATCAAACTCGCCATTTTCGCACAATTATAACAGAACATTACTACTTCGCCAATATTGTCATTCAGCATAGAAGAAATCTACTTCGGAAAAAATTGACGCAGCGTGATGATGACCGATAGTATCTTGACCATCCTCTTTTGTACCTTATCGCCGCACCAGCCGTGATCCACTCCTCTACCTTCGTTGATCATCGGGTCGTCCTTTTGGAGGTTTGTCATCATTGCACGTGACCACGAACCACACATACAACAATTCAACTACGAATAAGCCCGGTACAATCCTTTTCAATATTTCATTAGCAAGCCCTCTTAACTTCAGTAGAATAAATCAGGATATCTTTCATTTAATATATTTATACAGTTGTTCACTCTAACATGTGTTTCCTTTTAAAATAATTCCCCTATTAACAGAGAATTATTAACCGCACCTAGAGAGTCTATTATACCTGAGATTATTTGTTTCTATGCTCAAATTTTACAATGTCAAAGAGACGATTGTTCTGGCGCCCTTCTATTGGATACATAAATATCCAGGTGAATATCTGCTCATCGGCTGACATGATGTAAGTATGTTTAACCTAGGAACTTTAACCTATCCTATATAAAACCCTACCTAGAAGTGTTCCTTATTTTGAACGTCAAAAATGCAAAATTTCATCAAGAAGTATCAATATTCTGCCTTAAGGGATGAAAAAGGGAGATGGGAGTAATTTTTCATAATCTCATATAAACAGAGACCTTTTTCTTATTTAGAAGGGTCAAGTAAGCAAATTTTCACCAAGCTCGGAATAAAACTGTAGGTTTGTATACAAAACAATCAAAAACCACCTGGGACATTCTTCTTCATATGTTTAAAAAGCAAATAAATTAATGAGATCATTGGCGTACCTTCTGGACGTCGATAGTCGCCGTAACGGCGCAATCTGAAGAAACCCTGATCTTCGTGATATTAACCAACCTTTGATTAGACGGTGTACCGTAGTAAGAATAAAAAACGATTGTACCAATCGAGCATACAACACTTTGTTCTTACACATAGACAAAATAGATTAAAATATAGCCGCTAAAAATCAGAGACATGTTATAAAATTTTCCAAAATTAGATTATTTATGACCACTATATTGCCGTTGTTGGCTGGAAACACGGAGTGTTTTTTTTTATCAACGTAAATGTGGCATTTGGGCATATATATATATCCATGTATGACATGTGAGAGGCCCTATGCCGTAAAGCGTATTGCTTCCTAGTAAAAAAATACTCTTTCTTGGGACTAGAAATATACTATCTTGCGGTAAGATTTAATTCAGGTCACTCGATGTTTTTTTGGTAGATACGGAAATTTAATCACTAGAGGTTACTGAATGTTGTATCCACTAATAGAAACTATAACAATCCACACCAGATGTCTGGTATATAACCTGATGTGCCTTGCAGACTGGTAAGTATTCTCAGTATCCCCTCGGTTAAAGACTACCAATCAGAACGAAACTTCGCTTGAAATGCTTTTGGCCCATGTTTGGTGACCAGATCTGAATAGACAGATACTTCCTCACCTTCGTCTACTCTTTTTCTTTCCTCTCCCCATAACCCTCAGCCTCGTAGCATATTCCTGCCTGTAGATATAAGTATATTGATTTTTGTTATAGGGCCGCATACCCTCTCTGCATACTTACTTTACAGATGAGGACGTACAACAGAAATAATCTATTAGGCCTTTAGGGGATCAAGTGTCCGAGTGATCAACTGTCAGAGGGATCAACAGTCGGGGGGTCAACCGTCAGGGGGCCAACTGTCGGGGGACCAACTGTCAGGGGATTAACTATCGGGTCGCCCTAATTCACAGATCAATATTACAAAAAATTTAGAACCTAAATATAATCAAGTTATATTTTTCTGCATTATCTCTTCAAAACGAACAGTCGTACTCGAAATTGATTTTTTTTTTTAATTTAAAAAACAAATTCCGAGAACAGAGTGAGTAGCTTGGTGTAAAACTATACCTGGTAATGTAATTGTTAGTTCCATTTTATTAAATTTATGTATTTTTGACAAACTGTAGATATAAAAAAGATGTTTTCTTATTATAATAAAACATAGAAGGTTTTTTTTTTCACCACTTTACCAAACTACCTAATTAACACGACACCGCCACCCTCGGCAAATGAAGTTTAATTACCTTTTCTAGTTGACAAAGTTGTGTTAATGGGGTTTATGTTTTAATTTATATTTTTTCGAGCGAACGCCATTCCATCATTTTAAACAGGAAACAATCCCCCTCGCCTCATTAGCCAGAGGGTTGAGTGGAGTATAACCAATAAGGAAGGCACTAAATTGATTCCCTGAAGAATGAAATGCTTTTAAGACTTTTCAAATGAAATATTTTGTTGTTTCTGCTCTGTTTTGTAAGGCACAAAGAAAATATTCGGGCAAAAATTATATTTCTGTTTTCTTTAAGCTTTATGTTAACGGGGATGTAAACAAATTCTTTATTTAAGTGCTTCAATTAGTGCGTTAATTTTACTTTTAAGAGGTTATTTTTTTTTTTAAATTTGGCAACCTTTTAGAAGTCAATGTGCACACGGTTGGCGATCCATTATGATGTATCAAACTTATTGTCAAAAAAGTAACTGGGGAAAAATAAGCACAATTAAGTGATTGATTTATAATTGAGTATCGTTCTGTGTAAAGAATCATTCCATTTTTATTTAAGTTTTAATGAAAATTGAAGATAGCAAGGAAAATAAATTGAAAATTGCTGATCGCTGAGAAATAAAAGCTAAATCTAAGAAAAAATTCCTATTGTTTTATTTATTGTATTTTTACTAACGTCTTTATGTGAACAACACACAAGAAACCAAACTGCTCCCAATTGTCCGGAGCCAGCGGGATTATGGCATTCCCTTGTGGTCTTTCTCCAGGACGTTACTGAGATTTTCTACCACTCCGAATTATAAAAGAGACAATAAAGAAAAATAATATTCGAGGCGGCCTCCATGGTCGAGGGGTAAGGCTCTCGACTACGAATCCGAAGGTCGCGGGTTCAAATCCCGGCGTGCGCAAGTAATTTTATTTAATTAATTTGTGTTGTTTCACAATTAATTCATTTAAAAATAATATAGAGTATATTTGCGCACGTTCCAGAGTGGAAGATACTCTCAGTATCGCCCTGGTGAAAGACCACCATTCAGAATTGAAACGTTGCTTGAAATGGCTTTTAGCCATGTTTGGTAACCAGATCTGAATAGCCAGGTATTCCAAACCTTCCTCTTCCCCTTCTCCTTCCCCTCCCCAATACCTTCAGCCTCACAACATTCCCCAATTGAGAATGCCATAGTCTCACTGGCTCCAGACGGTTGGGAGCAGTTGGGACTCTTGTGAGGTATTCATATAAAAAATAAAAAATAAAAATATATACTTTTGATATACTCTTTTTGATAATTGTGCGAGGTATTTTCTAATGCATAGTGGCGTGCATTCTACAAAGCTGTGCCTACCCTAAGAAAAACGCACAAAAGATAAACTAAAATATATTATTAAAATCGGAAAAATATCTAATGAAAGGGTATTTTTCCATGAAGTATACGCTCGGTTATTCAGTTGACCACAACATTCAGTGGAAGTCGATAATGACATGGTCATTTTCAAGTATTCAATGCACAATAATTCAAACCCTTACTTGAAAAACTACATACCGCCTGCCTTTGGTCAATGACCAATGCATCCCACTGCTTATTCCACGAGCACGTAGAATATATGCACATAGGATGTTTACCCAAAAGTACTTAATAAATTTAATTCTACATACTTATTCAATGACAGTGGCGTGCATTCCATAAAAGTTGAAAACCTGTGCCTACCGTGAGAAAAGTCAACCACGAGAAGAAATTATAGAAACTTTGTAGTCACTTTGTGGCTTCATTATCAATAAACTAATGAGAAAAACATTGTTTACGACACTTTTTAAATAATTAAATATCAACATGTTTCTAAAGCAAAGCTTTCCTCGTCAGGATAAACAGTATACCAAAAACATTTTTCATGTTTATCATTTGTCTACTTGTCATCATTTTTAGTATACTGTTTATACTTCGCTTTCAAAACATGTTGATATTTATATATATTCTTATTAATTTATTGACATATTTCTGATAAAAATGTGTTTCCGTGAATTTGGCAAGAAACATGGACACTCATTATACAATTGGCCATAATAATATGATAATAAAATAATATTAGTTTTCAAATATTCAATGCACAATTCATTCATACCCGAAGTTGAAAAACTACACACAGCCTACGTTTGGTCATAGAGAAATGCACGGTACTGTACAGCAGACAGTGGTAGGTGGGATACTATTACACTTTAACGAAATCTATGTTTATTACCCAGGCAATGAAGAATCCATACAATAATTCAACTCGCATGGCGTGATATTAAATCCTCTTTACCTACTAAACGATGATTGCACGAATTGCTTCGCAGGATTTAAAGGAGATTTATTCTGAGAATGCATAGGGCATCACGGGTGCTATGTTTATCCTAACAAGATATTCTGCTTTGGTTTACTTGAACCAGTGGCGCAGTATTTTTAGAAAGTGTTATATATTTTGAATGTTGGTCAAACAAAAGAACATATAATAAATAATAATATTCATCCGAGACACTATCTAGGTTGCAATTGTGTTCGTTCAGATCTTTGTAATCATCAATAATATGGGATTAAAAAATAGAGGATGATATTGACAAAGTCTTGAATTTGAAATATGATCGATGAAGATGACATAAATTGAACTTGTCTCATTAATTATACTAATAAACTGTATCTACTTATCAAATATGTCTACGAATGAATGTGCCCAAAAGAAGTTTATTATTTCCGTGTTTATTTTATAGACAACAAAGTTATTATTTTTTTTTATAAACTGTTTTATATCAAAAAAATATCCGTAAGTTTTTCGAGGAATAGGTACCTTTAACCCATCACTGATTGAAGGTAAACCTATCAGATCTTTCGAAATTGTTTTATTTCATGTTTTCATAGAAGGCAATCACTTTGTCTCTTGACAAATTATTTAATGAAACAAACTCTATGCGGTTTGATAAAATAATTAAATGAAACAAACACCTTGAGGTTTACACAGCCGGTTTAGGTTGGCTCGAGCTTCGTTAGGGTAAAATTTAAAAAAATAAAAATACATAAAGTGAACTTTACTATATTACTATCTGACCTATGTCAGACATAAAATAAAGTCGAATAAAGAGATAAGCTCACATATAAAATAATGGAACAACAGTATTAAAAAGAAAGAGACAGAACGTCAAGGAAGGTAAATTTTGATAAAACAGTAAAACTATCTAATATAGGACTATAGAACAAATTATTAAGACTATTACGAATATTACTATCAATTTCAGCGGTAAATATGATGAAACCGATTGATAATTAAATATAAATAAATCTGCGATTTAAAACAATACGTTTGTTTCATTAATTATTTTATTTCATGTGTAGGTACTAATCAGATAGCAGCCAATAATATGGGATTTAAAAATGGAGAATGATATTGACTGAAGTCTTGAATTTGGTGTAAGATATCGATGAAGATGCCGTAAATTAAACTGGTCTCATTAGCGTATTTGGTAAAACGATTGTCCCGGAAAGACAGAGGTCCTGAGTTCGAGTCCCGGATGCGACTGATATCTTTTTATTTTCTGTTGTTTTTTTCGGTTTCATGTTTCATTTAGGTTATGTTAATATTATCTTCTTCAATAATTCAAAAAGAACATATTATTACGAATAAACTTTTAACCTTATGTAATTGTACATTTTTCTCCCCTGTAATACTATTACCCATATTATCTCAATCTATTGTATGTGGGTAACTTTCTCCTCTAAACCCAAACTTGGGCTCTCACTTTGCTGAAGTGATGAGACAACAAATGAAATTTCGACCCACCACTCCTAATTATTCACAGTGGAAAAACATTACAGTCTTTGGAAAAAACATCGGGTGATAACATCATAATAATAAAGGTATCCATCAAAACGACATATTTTTAATACTAAAATTTTTGTTTTCTAAAGAGATGCTTACCCATTTTTTTCCTTGCACCATCAATTCACCACTTCTTTAAATTTAGTTTATAAAATTTCAACTTAAGCCCTCCTGGGACTAAAAAGGTGAGCATTAACATACTGTGAGGTTTCTTCATCCAATGAATAAATTCACTGACCTTTTTTTCTTCTTTTTTCTTTGTGGGAGCACCACATAATAGTTCCAGATTGCTCCTAACCGTCTGGAGCCAGTGAGACTATGGCATCTTCAACTGGGGTATATCGTGAGGCTGAAAGTAGTGCCGCAAATATATTATGTAGTATTTATAATGAATAAATTATCAAATAATACAAATAAATAAAATAATAGTTACTTGCGTACTCCGGGATTTGAACCCGCGACCTCCATATTCGCAGCCCACGATCGTAACCACTCAACCACGGAGGCCTTGTGCTAATCTGTGACACATATAGCTAGCACCCGAAAATGGCGTTATCCGCCACTTTGTAAATTGCCAATACAAGCACTACAAGTTTATTTATCTGTACTATCTAAGCGGGTAGTTAGGAAAAAGTCTAAAGTCTTTGACGAACAAAATTCTTACACGGTGATCTTTCAAATTCCATGAAAAATATAGAAAAATGTCTGTAATAGATTCAGTTTGAAAACCGGCCAAGGAATTTTCTAACGTCTTACCTAAATCATTTTCATATAGAATTTATAAGATTATAGATTAAGAATTTTGCTCACTGGAAACGTTAGACTTTTTCATAACATTTTTAAGGGAATACAGATAAAACATCTATGGCATTGCTTGTATTGGCAATTTACAAAGTGTGTATTTTTTATTCTGACCCTTAAAATGACGGGCTTTAATTTTTTATGGTCAATTTTAACATTCGTTATAGCGTATTTACGCTGTAACGAATGAGATTTTTTGATTTCATTTTAGATGTCCTCCCAAGATTCGGCGAAATTCCTATAGAATTTAAATTAATCTGTAATTTTGAGAAAAATTCTTACTCTATTTAATTAAATTTCAGCCAATAAAACTACGCGCTCAGGAAAAACTACAGGAAAAGCAGGATCATTAAAATGTCAAGATATCCGATAAACGTCCAAGAGGAGTGAGATTAAAATTATTTTTTTACTGAAATACGTCAAGAGGAATATGCAAACCACAAATATGACTGCAAGCTGTATCTTATGTCACAACGAATATAGATAATAGTCACAAAAATCGCTTGGCAAACGGAGTCTAGAAATATTCGATGTAAGAGCCGAAAGCGGTTTTTTATTTATTTAGTGAATAAAGCTTCAATTTATAAGAAACATATTTTTGGTTTTCGTAATGTAAACCGATTCGTACTAAAGATTTATTGAAATAGTGATGTCACTGATACTTTTGCCTTAAGTCATTTATAGCTAGCTAGCAATAGTTAACTTTGCAGGTGGAACTGAAGATTTTTTCTTGTTTTCATTATTATGATAACAATCGAAATAAATGGAAGTACACGAAGTATTATTCTCAGGGTTTTGGCTTTTATCAGTTTTTAAAACCAAGAATAATCTTCGATAAATCCAGTATTAGGATAAGATGCCGCCAATTTAGTTAAGTTGAAGTTGAATTGAAGTTGAGTTGAGTTGAGTTGAAGTTGAGTTGAAGTTGAGTTGAAGTTGAATTGAAGTTGAGTTGAAGTTGAGTTGATGTTAAGTTAAAGTTGAGCTAAAGATGAGTAGAAGTTGAATTGAAATTGATTTAAAGTTGAGTTTAAGTTGTTGATTTTGTTGTTAATTTTTATTTTTCATGTTTTATTTAATTATTTAAAAATTAATTATGTCATTATTAAGTTCTGCAAGCAGATTAGTTTTCTATTATTGTGACAGCTGTTTCGGCATTCAAAGTCATTATTACACTTGCAGAACATAATAATAACATTATTGAAATTGATTTGCTTTAACTTTTTTTTTTAATTAAATGGAGTTCTACGAATTAAACAAAATAACCACTAAAGAAATTGCTATCGTTCCGCGAAAAATAATTACCCACAAGAAGTGTAAAATATTGTTTTTTCTTATTGGTTTTTTACTACATTTAAATTAAATAATATGCTTATAGTGACTGTGGATCTTATATGGAGTTAATAATTGAATGCATTATAATATATCCATCATTATTTATAGACATCTTTAATACGATAACTTCAGTTAGTCGAAATATAACTAAAGATATGAATTTATGTAATTCAAGGATTTATTTTGCACTGGAGAATATATTTTTATTTGAATACCGCGCAACAGTACCAACTATTGTAGATAGTGGGACTACAACATGCCCAAATAAGGCATATTTTGAGGTTGAAAGGAGTGGGGATTAGGAAGGTCGGGAACCAGCTGGATTTTCAGATTTTATCCCGACTACAGCTAAAACCATTTCAAGCCACGCTTGGGATCTGAATGGTGGTCTTTCAAGTGGCGATACTTTGATAACCTACCACTCTCAATATCTACACTGAAAACACCATTACAAAGTTAAATGTGTCCATGTGTAATGGTCCAGTAAACGAAACAAGCATATTTGATTGTGGTTCTGAATCCAACGCAGTGAATTAATCAGAACTCGGCCCCCTTAATAATAGATGACGCAGGCAATCCAATTATCTGAGATCATTGCACTTAGGGGCTTAATGCCTTTTAACTGAGTAAATCCCACACAATGCATACCGAGAACATGTCACGATTTATGCTTGTGGTAAATGGAATCTTGTATCAGATTTAAATAATTAACAGACAGACGAGCAGGGTTGATTTTTTTTATGGTGAAAGAGCCTGTTCCCGGCCACTCGGTTCGTTTAATGTATTATGAACACCGCATTCATTTTTGACACGAACAATTTGCTGAATCAACAGATAAAAAAAAATCTTATTTCTTCAAATGATGTTAAATAATTTTGTGGGGTCATATTTATTAAATCAATTATTATTACTTTGTTTAAAACCACATGTATTTATTTACACATTAGATACAATGCTTTTAATCAAAGTAATTTTGATTGATGTAATAAAAAATTTTCTGTCGAATGTCATGTTTTAATTTCTAATATATTATCTATACACTGATGTAGTATAATACAAATGAATAGATGATAATACGCGCAGCTTCTGACAGTTTCCATACATTGAGATAGCAACATGCTACAATAGCGCCTCTAGCAGCCCTGGCTGAGTGTATTGGTGTTTTCATATATTTTAAAAGATTTAAAATATATTATGGGATTCAAAAATTCATAAAATAAATATGTGGTAACCTACATATAATTTTATTGCTTTTTTCCTCGTAAATGAAAAAATATTAAAGAAGTTATAAGCGTCGCAATTCCCATCTTTTTTTATAATTAATATATGCTTTAATGTGGAAATTTAAATATTTAAAGCAGATATTAATAAAATAAAAACAGTCATAAGAATTGTGATATATAAAGCCAAAAGAAATCTAAAAATAAGAAATTAAGGAAAATTTCTCACAATTTATTAAATGCGTATTTTGACCATTTAGTGGCCGAGTTAGTAGCGCGCTGGGTTCCCATCCAGGCGTCGTGAGTTCAATTCCTCGGCTGGTTAAGTCCTCCATCATGACACAAGTAACATTTTAGTTTTCCCTTAGTGTGATGGTAGTTAGATATTTTCAAATATTGTCAGGTTATTCGTAACACGAGAAAGTTTGTCTTTATTTTAACAAATGATTTTATTTATGAGCTAAAAAGCAATAAAGTCATTATATGTAGGTTACCTGATGTTTATTTTATTAATTTTCGATTTTTATAATTTATTGAGAATATGTTATTGAAATTGAATGAAAAAAAAATCCTTACAACTCGGGCCGCTGCAAGCGCTAGTGTGGCTTGTTGCCATGAAATATAACAAGATGGACGATATTATCATTAATTATTCTTATTTTTCAGTTAGGTTAATAATTATTCATTTTATTGGAATAACTATGCACTCACCCAAATTCTAAATTATTTATTCAATGATTTACGAAGCATATCTTAATATAAGTGTGTATTCATAATAATAATAATAAGAGTTATTTTCTATATCGCAGTTTTGAGAAGGTTCACTTCAAGTGCGCTTATATATTCATAGGTATTTTAAAATAATAAAATAATTTACAAAATTACTGCCTCAACACAGGTTAGCCTAGTGAGGCGGGTTATGTGAAACTTCAACTATAACTGTTGTTATATTATTTTCTATTTTACTTTATAAACCACTGTACACTTACATTATTATATTATACGTGTCTTT
>JAHDVE020011600.1:0-32995 GCA_022606495.2 Halesus radiatus | reverse complement strand
CCACCACGGATTAAAAATTTCAAAATTAGAAACACGCAAAGTGAAAATGAATATTTAGTTGAAACTTACTGATGTGTACCCGGCCTTGCGCGGTAAATGGATTTAAAAAAAAAGTAATGATGTTGTGAATACTTGCTTGTCGTTTGGGTTCCATAATTGATCTGACAGCGATATACTATCTCTAAACAAAGAAAAATTCATTTGAAAAATTTATTAATTCCAAAAATATATTTTTCTAAATAGATTTAAATAAAAAAGGTCTTAAGTAGGTACCTACTTTCCAACTTTGAAAATATTCTACCTAAACAAACTTCTTCTTTTGAATATGTAATCTATGGCTAACCTCAATACAACATGGGGGATTCAATGTTTTTCATACTCATTTTAAAACGTTATAGGAACAGTTTTACATTTTCGATTTCATTCAAACTACTCTCTAAGCCTTCCCGTTATTAATCAGAACAAACTGTGCTATTTTCAGCGAAACCGGTAGAGTAATTTTTGTAAAAATCTGGGACAGACAGAAAAAGATTAATTTTTATGCATAGAGCATAAAAGATGTGGTTTATAACCTTCAATAAGTTATTATATATATATATTTTTTTAAATATTTGTTTTTTTTTTGAAAATAAACTCATTTTTTTTTGTGCAAAACTTGAAGCTTCACAAATCATACAGTTAAAATATCTAGTGATTGCTCTAATATTTTTCTTCGATTGTAGAGAACAATACAAAGATCTGGAAGGATGCAAGTGATGCAATTTTATTTACCCACCTAAAGTATATTTAAAATCTCTAGAGCTTACCGTCCCCACTAAGCAAGTAGCCGTCTCACGCAGATTTAAAAACACATCACTTGCGAGGAAGTTGGGGGGGAATCCCAAAGCCGCTAAGGCACTCACAGTATCCTCCGTGTTTTCTCTACCCCCCGTCCCTTTCCCTCCTCTGGCTGTAGCTCTTACCTCTCCAATTCCCACGACAGTCACTACCACCATAGCTAAACCCCCTGTCAAGGCCGATGAGTCCCACGCGAAGCTGATCAGCCTGGACATGGAAAACTATCATAGAAATGATATTTAAAAAAATCAATAGAATTCTAATAAATATTGAAACATGTAAAAGGAAATCCACTTCTTCCTGTTGCCTGATTCCGGTTCTTTTTTAGGTATAAGGCTTTGTTCTTATCTTTAGGGTTAAAGACATAAGCTGCGATTCTGATCACATATACATTTTTAAAGGATCTTGTGATTTCATTATCACACTATTATTAAACAAAAATATAGGTGCATCACACACACTTCACACGTGTAGTTTATTATTGCTTACTTTGCGCTAGTAGTTAATTATAATTTTTAGAATTTAAATCACTTTTATCTGACAATTCGGGCTTTCGACATAGGTACTTAGTAGTTTAAAAAAAAATCCAGTTATACTAAAAACATTTTTATACCACAATATGTAAAACTTTACGTTGTCATATTTTGCCTTGTTTTAATGTCATGTTATATGATATATACGTAGTTTTTTGTTGTAACTAATTATATTACGGTATCCCAAAAAGGGCGGTCCATCATGAACTCCATTGATCTTGACTTAAAAAGTACTTACCCAAAACAACATTAAAACACTTCCCGGGTACCCCCTCTGTCATCCCCAGACCCCCCATCAATCCATTAGTCGCCAAAGATCCAAACGGTGTTCCACTCTGGCGGACTTGGCGACACACATTTTCCATTTCTGTCCACCCCCCTCCCCTCTACCCTTGTACATCACCCCAGTTTCTCTCCAACTCCCCCCCATTTCCCTCCCCCCGGCCAGGGTCCATAACTCTTAGCTCGTCCATAATTGAATGCAAACTGAGTCCATTGTCCAGCGAATGGATGGCGGAGCACTGCAACGAGGCGAAAAAATAATATTTCAATGCTACTAAACGAGAACTATCTTTTCAAATGAACACATATAAAAACATTTATTTTGTTAAGTATTTAAAATAAGTGATTTCAATTGAAGTGTTTTTGAGAAGGTACTGTGGCAATATGATGCCATACATAGGATGTATACAAATAATACATATAAAAAAAAAAAATAATGACGCTGGATTGGGTGAATAAATTAGTAGCAGAGAAAAGAAATCAAAATTAATAAACTTCAAGGAATATATATTTAAAAAAAACGACAATAGTTTACTAAGAATGACTTCCTTCTGGCTGTTGTTGAATGTAACACCTGAAACTCGATGGTTTGTAGATGGAGAAGAAAATAAGTCAATTATGAAGAGCTGGGTTGATAACAAAGACTTGAAAGAAACATAAAAAAGTCAATAGATGTCCTATATAAATAAAGATCGGATATATATATCCGAGACACTGTTTACATTGCAAATAAATTCGGGTAGAATCTTGCATTCAATATAGAAAAATAGCAGTCAAAAAATATATGTGGGAATTAATTGAAGATGATTTTACCAGTAGTTCTTAAATTGAAGTATATTATCGATAAAAATAATGGAGAGCAATGGAGTGACATTAGGTCAATTGGTGCAGGTTTTATTTTCTGTTTGAAATTTCATTTAAGATTTGTTAATTTTATCTTCAATGGTTAAAAAAATATTCCAATGAGGTTTATGACCTTCTATAAGTTATTTCAATAAAAATTGAATTAAAATTATGTTTCGTAAATATTTTATTACGAGAACCTGTGCTGAGGTGTACACGTGCAAGTGTAAAATGTGATACAAGTATTGATGTGCATTGAAGAAAGTAAATGCTATAAAACTCGTAGATACTACCGCGTAAGCTTGATAAAAAGAATAATAGAATTCGTGGAAAGGGATGGACGTAATTAGATTATTTCATTTGTTGATTCATATTTGGTTTGGTTTTATAATGTTTTTAATAAAGTGAATACCTTATTTTTGATCCTGGCTGTGGTATGAATTTTGAAATTAAATTTGACATTGTATTTATAGTTAGTAGTTGATTCAGAGTTGTGGGCAAGCAATTATAGAGTTTGATCGCAAAGTATATAATTCACTTCCATGGTCATAAAAAAAACTTAAAAGGCAAATGATTTAAAAAATCAAATCAAAACCTGGCCCAAGGAAATCAATGAAAAGGAGTTATTCAGAATATTGAAAAGAACTTCGTAGGAGCTTAAAAAATCAGTTATCAAATAAAACCTAGTCCGCCTCAGCACAAGAATCCCTATTGAGGAGGACTACGAAAATATGAAATTGTCTTATTAGCTTTGTACATTTTTATTAAATAAATGAAAAAAAAGTATTGAAACTAAAAAAAAGGTGCCTGTGTCAGGTGGGTGTTATTAGGATATTCAGTGTTTTATTTGATGAGGACCTTGTTTTTAATGTGTTGTGAGGTTGAATTGGAATGTGAAGTTTGTGTTGGAAGAGGTATAGTAATAAAGATTTGGGATAAAGTTGTTTTAGCGTTTTGAAAATTTCAATTGAGTCTGTACAGAAGGAAACTTGAAGGATGAGTTTAATTGTCGCTTTTTGTAATTTTTCTATTGGGTCTAATGCTATATTAGTTTACATCGTATGGTTGAAATATGAAAAATCACAAGCAAACTCCCTTGCAGGCTTCTTGTTCTCCAGCTTTAAGGAAATATCCTTTCTCTCTTTGCAGCGGCACTCGGCGGTAATGGATACGTCTCTTGAAAGCCTCCTCCTTCCCCCCCGCCCACACACTCCCCCTATCTCCACCGGCCCGCTTCCACTAGAACCCCCAACTCCCCCCCCTCACGCCAAGCTTTGTTGGTCCATAATGCATACATGGAAGGCCTAATGCAAGCACTCTCAATTATTTGGCAGTCAGTCAATTGTACAATACGGAAGAAGGAGGGAGACAGATTGTTTTTTCCGCTCTGTATTTTAGACCATGTTCGAGAAATCTCGCATGAACATTACGTTACATTTTGTGTATATATACATTAGTATTGTCTTTAGGAATAATGAAATCTTTATTATGTCAGTGTACCACGCCATCGGAAGTTCTAGATTTATTTATTTTTCATAAGTTTGGTTTATTAAAAATTGATAAATAAATTACAAAATACTTTGTATTCTCCACTCTATTAATATACACATATAAACATGTTTCGGAAGCGATGCTTTCTTCATCAGGAATATATAGAATACTAAAAAATAATAATGTCAAATACAGACAAATGATAAACAGAAGAACACAAAATGTAAGAATAAAAAAATTATAAATGTAAACAAAAATTGATTAAAGTAGGTAAGTAATTAAAGAAAAATGTTAATATAAAATTAAAATTAAAGAAACATGTTGATATGTGTACATTAATAAAGTGGTGAATACAAACTAATTTTTAATTAATTTATTAATAATGACGCCACAAAGTGAAAACCAATCTTTGGAAGAAATTATATTAAATATTGCTTTATAAGTTTCAAGCAATTTCTTTATTGTATTTTTTCTTAATAGAATTTAAAAATAACATTAAAAGTTATGCATTGAAACAGAAGTACCTACTTAAATATATAAATGTTATACAGGTAGATACCGAACTTTTAAGATCAATAATTTACATATATCGTATTGTAAAAATATTGTATACAGTGCTAGGGAATATTACTGCCTCTTTCTGTATCAACTGTGGTTAGAGGTGCATAAATGTGGAGATAATCTTCTCTACCCAGTGAGCGGAGTGCCTATTGCTACTGTAGGGTAATAATTTACCTTAATTTAATATTGTTTTAAGGAAAGAAGAGTATATATAATATTTTTTTGAGAAGACTGGTCGGCACCTATTTTGTCAACGAAGATGTGAATAATTTAGGGTGGCGGGTCGGAATCTCAAGGGTTCTCTCAACACTTGAGATAAGAGAGCCAATATAATATCTACAGATAATCAGAGTACTTGATATTACTGTTAATATTCGTATTAGGTAATTCAGAGTTAGTCCAAAGTATGCAAATTTTATAAATCAATAATTTGTAAAACTCCATTTCAATATAAAGTTTTTTACTTTAAATAATAAGTGTTTAGAGGTTTAAGCACAAAAATTTTTATAAGACAGAAAATTTTTCATAAATCAACCGTTTTTAAAAATTAAATAATAATAGACATTATTTAAAAAAATTAATAACAGTATTTATCTAATATTAAATAATAATCTAAATAATAATAAGACGACCTCTATGGTCGAGGGTAAGGCTCTCGACTACGAATCCGAAGGTCGCGGGTTCAAATCCCGGCGTGCGCAAGTAATTTTTATTTAATTAATTTGTGTTGTTTTACAATTAATTCATTTAAAAATAATATATAGTATATTTGCACACGTTCCAGAGTGGAAGATACTCTCGGTATCGCCCTGGTGAAAGACCACCATTCAGAATTGAAACGTTGCTTGAAATGGCTTTTAACCGTGTTTGGTGACCAGATCTGAATAGCCAGGTACTTCCCCCCACCTTCCTCTTCCCCTACCCAATACCTTCAGCCTCACAACATTCTCCAATTGAGAATGCCATAGTCTCACTGGCTCCAGACGTTGGGAGCAGTTTGGGACTCTTGTGCGGTATTCATATAAAAAAAAAAAAATCAAAACTATTTTGTTTAAACCACTAGTTATAAATAAATATCTACTAGTTTGTTATGAAACAGGCCGAGCAGTCGTTCCTCTTAATTAACGATAAGTAAAGTTTTTAGTAGGTACCCGCCTCGACTCATTTGGAGATGGCTGAATCATGATGATGTAAAGTCTTGCTAATTTATTCGAAATAACTCTCAGACGAACTTCATCTCCTAAGTGAAGTCAAGTATAAACATAGTTATGATAACATTCTGCACTTACCGAGAAATTCTTTAGAGTTGGAACTATTGGTGCAACTACCAACTTGTAGAACTAACTCCCAGAAAAAATGGTGTTTTTAAAATGTGAATACCGTAAAAGAGTCCCAACTGCTCTCAACCATCTGGAGCCATGTGAGACTATGGCATGCCCTATTGGGGTATGTTGTGAGGTTGATGGTATTGATTGAGGAGGGAAAGAAGGAAGGTGAAAGAGGGAAGTACCTGCTATTCAGATATGGTCACCAAACACGGTTACCATTAAGCCATTTCAAGCAACGTTTCGATTCTAAAAGGAGGTCTTTCACAAGGGCGATACTGACAGTATCTACGACATATTATTTTTAATTAATATATTGTGAAATAACACATTTTAAACAAATTAAAATTTACTAGCGCACGCCGGGATTTGAACCCGCGACTTCATGATTCGTAGCCAAGATCGTTGCCACTTAATCACGGAGACCGTCTGGAGCCAGTGTTTTTTTTTATTTTGTTAAATTTTATACGTCCATTTACAGAAATTATTCTAAATACAAATGTACATTCCATTACAACATACTTATTTGCATTTTTGTATTGAAAATTTTTCACGTAGAAAAGATTAATATCGTGTGTTAACTCATTTAACAGAATGATCGATCTTCCTTATGGCATTACTAATGGTAGATTAGTTATGCATCTCGGGACAAGGAAAGATCTGTGCACGCGCACTCTTGTAAAATTGTCAGGGACACAATGGGCAAATTTTTCTAAAATTTGAGGTTTGCTGATATCCACGTTCAAGAGGTTACAGGCCATCATAAGCAAAGCAGTTTTCCGTCTGTTGGCAAGGCTACTAATACCCAGCATCAGTGATAAGAAGGCTGATGGATACAACCAGGGACAGTAGCCGAAGTCTCTAAAATATAAATGTCTTAGAAAATTCTTTTGTACTTTCTCGTCCATTAAAGAGTGGGTAACATCCTCTGGTCCCCACATTATAGAGCCGCTTTCTAAAATAATATGGCTGAAAATAGTGAAGAGGGGAAGGAGATGAGAAAGAGGGAGGTGGCGTCGTACCTGAATATTCAGATCTGGTCACCAAATATTGCTAAAGCCTTTCCAGCAACATTTGAAATCTAAATGATACTGAGAGTATCTTGCACTCTGGTTATTTCAATATTAATTATCTCAAATGAAAGAAGCACTCTAACTTACGAACAGCGAGCAAATAAAAGCAAGCACTTAACGAACATTTAGTATCTTTATACAAACTAGCCAGAAGTCCGCCAATAAATAAGGAAAAAATTATTTGCGGAGTCCTAATACAAGTTGTTAAATTTGTCTTTCAAAATTTCGCAAAATTATTTGAATACCTCTAAAACTTCTTGTCAAACTTTATAAAAAAAATAAATTATTTGTGTCTTTCAGAATAAAATGTTTTTCGTCAAACTAGACTAAAATAGTATTTTTAATTTTTTATATTTACCAATAAATTTTCTACGACGTTTTAAAATTGCCATTTTCTATTTTCCGCTAAAACGACATGTTTGTTTTTGTTCGTGAATATGGCCTAATTGACGTCACGGCGACCAACGTCGGTGACAGCCGTCTTTCCAGCCAGTGGCGTTTTCTGCGTCATAATATATCGGAATAAAAATTTGAATTTATGTATTCAAATTAAATATTTTTACTGCTATGATCAGAAATACAAATTTTAAGTTTTCCACACATTTTTAATGGTATCCATAGTTTGTGAAAGGTTCCATGATAAATCAACACAGGTATGAATCGGCACACTTTTCACAAGCGATATAAAGTCATTAAATAACGAACAAATGGATTAATTAGGTTAGGTTAGATTGGTTTTCGGGCTAGTTAATATTATTTTGTATTTAATTCGTAGAACTCAAATTAATTTTCTTTAGAAATTTATTATAAATCAAATTTAATAATGTTCAAAAGTTTGAAAAGTTCAAAAATGGCCTTGTTCGTCGAAACAGCTGTCACAATAATACAAACTAAAATCCTTGCAGAACTTAATAATAACGTCATAAAATTTCCTAAAAAAATTTTTTTTTCCGTACTCTTAATGGCTTTGTATCATTTATCAAAAAGTGTTCCCATGTCTGAACGTGTATTGAATTATCCGGTCATTTTTGTAAAAAATCCCCATTCTTCTAAACTTCGTTTATTTTTTCTTCAATAAAAGCGAATTCATTTTGTCGCATTATTTAAAATTAAACGATGGAAATTGTTTAGTTTAAAACACTATTTAAGAAATAAATGTCAACATGTCTTTAAACCAATTATTTTATTATTCTTTGTATCCTGACGAGGAAACAATTGGTTTCAAAATATATAAGGTGTTTATTTATTAAAAAGTGGTATAAATATGTATTAGTTTCTTAGGACAACTAATGGAACTTAGGTAGAAACTAATGTTGACTGCCACGATTTCTTTAAACGAATATATTGCAGCTTACCACGTTTATATATCCATGTACATTTTTGGCTTAATTCTACATAATTATTATTTTTGTTTCAGATGTGTTGTGTAAATAAACAATCTGATTAACATAGAATTTTCTAAAATCTTCTAACTAAGAAAATATGAGAGTGTTGAGCAAAATATTTCTTTTCAACTTGTGAACAATTTTGAATAAATTTGTAATACCTACAGTTAGTAGCATTAAACAATCAAAACATTTAACCTAAAAGCACCTTACACTTCAGCTTAGTTAAGTGCCATTTTATCCCAGGTTTTCCATTTTACCCAGAAAAGGTTAAAACATCTACAACGCGTTAGATTGTGTTTAAGCCACTGAGAAAATTACCCCTTTCCCCAGGAAGATCAAACTACCTCCCTGTATTTTGTAAAAACTTCAGAAATTATTTTGCTCTTTTCTCGAAGTGCCGTATTCGCGGAAATGTGTCCTTAGAAGTAAAAAGTTGGTCCATAAGGGATTACAGTAAAACCAATGATGGCTCCTCGGTCTTTTGTTTCCATTTAGTTTTCAATTTTGTCGTCAGATGGTGTGACACGTAGTGGTTTGTGTCACAGCTAAGTGTAAAACGGTTTGTATGCATTCATTTTATGAGGCGACGTAATTTTCCCGCACATTTTATTGTTTATTATTTAAACTAGCTGATGTGTTCCCGGCCTTGGTCGGATTTTTTTTTCTGAATAATGTTACGGAGTTGTAAATTGTTGCTTGTCGTTTGGGTGCCATAATTGATTTAACAGCGAAAGAAATGCCTTGCAACGACTATTACTATCTCTAAATAAAGAAACAACGAAACAAAGAAACAAAAAACAAAAAACAAAAAACAAGGAAACAAAGAAACAAAGAAACAAAGAAACAAAGAAACAAAGAAACAAAGAAACAAAGAAACAAAGAAACAAAGAAACAAAGAAACAAAGAAACAAAGAAACAAAGTAACAAAGAAACAATCAACAAAGAAACAAAGAAACAAAGAAATAAAGAAACAAAGAAACAAAGAAACAAAGAAACAAAGAAACAAAGAAACGCAGAAACAAAGAAACAAAGAAACAAAGAAACAAAGAAAAAAAGAAAGCAAAACAAAAAATAAGGAAACATAGAAACACAAAAAAAATCTTTGTTAGACTAATATGTGGCAGAGGTAATTACGGGTATGATTTACTTATTTTTATTTCTCATCGTAAAATCAGGAAAAACGTTGGAAATCTGAGGCAAAGTTGTCCTTCAGAGAAGGCAACTATGCTGCAGTCGTAAAAAACTTGCTTGTATTTTATTATTTTATTTTGTTGTTTTATTTAATTTAATATAAATCAAATTTAATAATGCTGTTATTGCTGTGCAAGTATTTTTTATTATGATAGCTGTTTCGGCGTTTAAGGTCATTTTCAAACTGCGGTTAATCCACATTGTGACGACTTAATAAAATTCTCTATTCTGTGAGGTTTTTACATTTGTAATGTGTTTCCTCGTATTTAAATCATAATGTTTTCTTAATTGATTTATTTAAATGTGTTATATTGTTTTGATAATGTGAACACACTGAGAAGCGGTGAATAAATAATTTTCCTTACCTATTTTTTCATGTATATTATTATTCCGCACATAATAAAAAAACTAGTATTCGACACAGCGAGGTTACCTCAAATGGCGGAATGATGAATTCTCTGTAGTTCGCACAACAAAATTGACAATGACAAAATATGTGACTAAAAATACCAATGAAGTACGATCAATTAAAATTTCAATAAAACAGTGTATTTTAAGAGGTCTCTAAATAAATAAATAAAAAACTCTTACAAATGGAGCAAAGTTACCCCTCAAGGGGCAAAGTAGGGCGCTTTTATGGTACGTTGTATTTTTTTATTAATTTATATATCAAGTTCTTTGCCAGTAATTTTAATCTAATAATAGTCCTGAAAACTTTAGAAATTGAACACATTGAATGCAAAACATGTGGTTTTATCGAATCGGTTCAATAAGGGATGAGGTGTATTTTTTTCGTTTAACACGCCATCAGGGATGATCATCCCCAAATACCATAATGGCGCCCCCCTATCCGGGGGATCAAGGGTGTGGAGGGGGATGGAGATTGGGAGGAGACTTTGTTTCAATTAGCGCTACCTACCGCCACCCTGAGAAAATCACGAAGATTTTTCTCCACGAAGTCACTCTCCGGGGTGGAGGGTTTCAAACAAGAAAACTAAAAACGCCAAGTAAAATAATTTAATTTAAAAAAATACACAGATATCAGAAATAAGTTTTACATGTAGCCCAGCTTTATCAGGGCTGCGTAATAATAGCAACATCTAATCAAATAGCAGACGACAACTAGAATAATTTTAACACCCGGTTTCGGCAGAGATTGCAGCACTCTTTTTTTTATTGACGGAAATAAAAAAAAATTCTATTATAAAAATAATATGATGAACAAGATAAAAAAAAATAAAATGATTTTCTTAATGATAATTTAAGTTAGACCTTGTTAGCTCAATACTTCTGTAAATGTATTAAACATTGTAATTGTTTTGTAAAAAAATAAAACACTTTTTTAATTTGAACTGCCCTAAAAACAACCACCAGTGGCGTAGCGACTAGAATCTCACATGAGTGTAAAATAAAACGATGACAGCCGATGAAAAATATTAAAGATTCTTAACTGTAGATTCAGAGGTAGAGTTTAAAGCAAAGTTAACATACGAAGTGGGATTTACGGCAAACATTAAGAAAGCAAATTAAAATTTATAATTTTTTTGTAGCAATGCATATATCTTCTTCTCCTTGTCCTACTTGGGTCGGGAACAAATCATATTGAGAAGGTACCTTCAGGCGTCCCTTTCCTGCGCTAGGTCAGCGGCATCCGTCAATAGTAAGTTCAGCCTCTCCTCGCAAAGCCTCTAGACTTGCTTCTCACACCTGTATCTGAGGCGGCCCACCGGACGTCTTCCCTCTAGAATAACCCTTAGAATTTTCCGTGGAATCTGATCTTCTGACAATCTTAATACCCGCCCAAGCCACCTCAGTTGCGACTTTTCTATGAAGAGTAGCAGTGGTTCTATGTTGAGCTCCTCCCGGATGGTCGAGCGTCTTATTCGATCCCATTTTGTGACTACTTCCACTCAATTTTTTGCAATAAGTAAAATCATCATAAGTTTTCATCGTTCACTATAACACCATAAATACATTTTTTAATATTAAAGCCTATCACACAAATACGGCATATTTCTCCCCTTTACCGCGGATATTCGGAAATCACAATACTATGCATTGCTCTGATAATGAAATAGACATTTTATATTAAAGCCTATCACACAAATACGGCATATTTCTCCCCTTTACCGCGGATATTCGGAAATCACAATACTATGCATTGCTCTGATAATGAAATAGACATTTTATATTAAAGCCTATCACACAAATACGGCATATTTCTCCCCTTTACCGCGGATATTCGGAAATCACAATACTATGCATTGCTCTGATAATGAAATAGACATTTTATATTAAAGCCTATCACACAAATACGGCATATTTCTCCCCTTTACCGCGGATATTCGGAAATCACAATATTATGCATTGCTCTGATAATGAAATAGACATTTTATATTAAAGCCTATCACACAAATACGGCATATTTCTCCCCTTTACCGCGGATATTCGGAAATCACAATACTATGCACTGCTCTGATAATGAAATAGACATTTTATATTAAAGCCTATCACACAAATACGGCATATTTCTCCCCTTTACCGCGGATATTCGGAAATCACAATACTATGCACTGCTCTGATAATGAAATAGACATTTTTAATGACACAATTAATCAATTTAAAAAAAAGTTTTACCATTAATATGTGATGATGCCCTCCCTTTATTAAGTATCAGCACAGGTGACAATAAGGAGTTAGTTTATACACCTGCACATTTTTAATATGTTTTCGACCTTTCACTTCTTTTTCATACTTCATTTATGCGAGATAATGTTTGTTGTTGTGTATTGTACTTATTGATAATTATTGCTATGTAAACATTCATGTATGTAAGTTTTGAGCATATTGCCTTTATTATGTACTAAAATAAAATAAATATTGACTGCAAATAAGTAAAACCATTCAAGCCAAAATTTCTGGCAATAGTAAAATAATTTTAGCTGAAGAAGGGTATTTTTTATACCCATAATTATATATACATATCTCATTATTATAGAAAACTACTTTGGTTGTTTTTTTTTTAAAACTGTAGGTGTAATGAGTCAAACCATATATCTCATAGAATTATAAATAGATATGTAATAATTTCTTCAATATATGTGTAGTTACTTTATGGCGTCATTATTAATAAATTAATAAGAAGTACTTTGTTTATACCACTGTTTTTAATATATGATATATGTCGAAAGGGTTTACACAAAGTACTCCTTATTAATTCAGAAATGTCATATTGCAATCAGTTTTCAACGCTGCAGCAAAACTTATCACCGACGTATCTAAATATTCTCACATTTCAGAGCATCTGTAAAATATCTACTGGCTCCTGAAAGAATCCAGTTCAAGCTCTGCTGGATGGTACACATTTAAATCACTTAACGGAATAGCTCCGGTTTACTTATCGGAACTGCGTATTCCTAAAAATACCAATTGATGACAGTCCATCCTTAGGTCAGCAGCGTCATCAGCTATCGGGAGGTTGAAGGAACCAAAGCGCACACCTAATACTAAGTTCGGTGATAATGCTTTCGATCAGGACCTAACCTGGAATGAACTGTCGCATGACTCATCAGAATTATCAGACTCGACAGAATTCAGAACTAAATTTAAAAGTCATCTTTTCAGACAATCATACCCATAAATTGAAGAAATGAAAACGTAAATTGCTTAGCTAGGCTAGCCGGGTTACCTAAAGTCACTTATAGAATAATTAAAAAAAAAATCAAGTATCGGTGCGCAAATGCGTCCATATGGTGGTAGCCGGCAACACTGTAAATAACTAAAAGTGTAAAAAATAAATAAAAAATGTTAATATCTATTAAAAACTTCCTTCGTTTTTTAATGGCATTTTATAAATATTCTCTAGTGCTAAAAATTATAAATATTTCAAATAAATACCAACTCTTCTTGTGCCACCAATCTTCTAATAATTGTAGCATCAATAGAAAAGGAGGATAAAATAGCAACTATAAAAATATCATCTCTATGCTTATGTTTTCTAATAAAACTGTGTTCCATCTGAATCAATCTGCCAGGTAAGAAATGTTTTTTCTGTATTTGTCTGTACATAATTGTATAAAGAAATAATAGAGGAAGTAATATTTGTACAGCGCCCTTGAGGTGATTTTTCACAAAAAGGGAGCTATAGAAATCATCCAATTATTATCGTTACCATCACTTATGGAATAAAAAATATTCACTCATGTAAAAATCAAGATTTAACATTAGTTTTACGAATAGTAAAATATTCATCTTTATGGTCTCCGTTCTAAAATGGCCTTGAACGCCGAAACAGCTGTCACAATAATAAAAACTAAATTTGATTTACATTGAGTTTCAAAAAAATAAATTAAATTGAGTTCTACGAATTAAACACAAAAACAATTAATAACTTATCGTCTCTTGTGAAGTTTTCATTTTGTGGTTCAAAAGGTTTTACTGTTTTGCAGTCGACATGAATTCGCCGGGAAGTTAAATAATATTTTGTTATGTTTTCAGAATAGAATTGAGAGACCATCCTGAATGAAAACACTGCTTGAAACATCTATGACTTTGGTTATAAGTCTTTCCTGAAAAGCCATGTACTGGCCAAACATCCATTTTTCCTTCATTTTTACTATAAAATATGGATCATAGAAGAGAGAACCTCTGCTGGTATCAAAATAAATAAAATAATAGTAATAATAATGTTTCATTACCTTCTTTTTCCTTTTAATGACAAATAATGATATCCTCACTACGATTTCCCGTGCTGAGGATTTCATTTACAAAATATGAAATTACGTTATATTAAATTGATGTTCTTGATGAAAAAAAAGTAATTGTAAGGTGAGGTGTTTTAAGTGCAGTTGAGTGGTTTCGGTGTTAGTCTGTATTTGGTGTTAATATGTTTCTATGTAACGTATCGAGTGATTTATTTGATTTTAAAATTTATTATGGTTGTTGTGATTTTTAAAGGATAGTGGCATTTTGTTGTAGTGTTTAATACTGTTGTGTTTCTAATATGTGTGATTGTTGTTTTTTCTTGTTTTTTGTATTTATGAAGTAAAGTAGTATTTTAGAGTATATTTGTTTTATTGTCATAATGTTAAGTTTGTTAAAGATTTCATCGTAATTTCTTACTCATCTTCCCTGGTCAGCTGCCCATGCTGCCAAGATAGACAACGTGCCACTGGCAACCACGTACTTTTCTTACATTTATTCCACACCTCACATCCAACAGCAGATGGCACTAGATGGCGCCCTGTCCCTGACTGATGACATCTCCTCAGGGCGTCCGTTTGATTTTCATTAGGCTCCCCCCTCACCACCCCAGGCCACCCTAGTCCACCCTATGACATGCGTTCGCCTTAATACTTTTTCGCAGTCAACCGAGGCTTATAAGCTTTATAACGTGTAAGAAATAAGGCTGTTCACCAGATCGTGGAGGAAGTAAATACAGACATAAGTACACACCACATGGTACCAGTTCACAATATTGTTTTTACGATGACCTTTCGTGGCGAAAAGGTAGAGATTTAAAAAAAAATACAATTTAAATAATTTAATTTTTGGATTTGTTCCAGAGTGGTAGACCTATTTCATTATACTTTGGTGTGAGACTATCATTGGGATATTAAAAAGTTTGGGTGTTTAAAAAAGGATACAACCATATCAAGTAAGTACATATATATACCTACGGGGTTATTCAAAGTGATGGATTTGAGTTCGCATGTTCTTCTCTGATACACGAGATCATCAAAGCGGTGATGCCAACGAAAGACGCTCTTTCTAGTTGGAGGTTGAATGGCAAAATAGAGATGAAAGGTAAGCTGGACTACAGTTCCGACTCAGTTTTACAGAACTAACGAACACAGAAAACCTTGTGTTGCGTAGTAGACATTTTACTAACAACTGATGAGAAATTTCTGTTTGGCGGCGCGAGCACTCTTTCAATTGCTAAGTAGATCATTCACATATAACATATAATTTTGAATAATCTATCTATGGTCAATAGTCCCCACTTATGGGATCATAGTTCCATTGCTTCTGGCTAAAGAAAAAAATCTGTTTGAAGCGGCGAAATCTCTCGAACTTTGAGTTCGGGCATCGTGACAACTGCTCACCCTTTCCCTGGAATTAAAATTTAAATTGAAATAATCAAAAGTATGTTCTATGCCCCTGTTCACTCTTTGCTTGTCTACAGCATCATTGGTTGGGTAGAAACTTGTAAAAATAATTCAAAATCAGCAAAAGTTTCACAAAATCTCAGCATAAAAGTAATACTTAATAAAAACCACATTCTCAACGAAATAACTATTCACACTATTTCCATTATCAAATGTTGAAGATATATTTAAGCAAGTTTTTAATATAAAAATGTGTAAAAAGGAAAATCTTGAAGAAAATCAGGAATATCACAAGCTTATGAAAAATGGAAATCATTTCATAACACCTAATTTTAAAACAACTCAAATGCAAAATCATTATATTTATCAAGCCATAAAAAATACAATTACGTCCCCATTGAGATGTGCTGTATAAATGACTAATCAGAACACATAAATAAAATTAAACTCTTCTTTAAAAAAACCTACATACTCGTACGTAAATATTTTAAACATTTTATCAATAGGAGCAAATTAAATACTAACTTACGAATCGTGGCTCCCTTATCAGACACAAGAATTCTTCTTTAGAGACACAGGAATACCCTTTAATCAAATATTTTGTAAATTACTTGTGATGCAACTTATAAGAAATAAAAAAAATAACTGCATAAAATGAGTGCTGAACAATTTAACTATTACAAGGCTCGGTACGAATGACATATCAGGTGGAGAGTTGTGAGTGCGCATTGATTAGGTTAAAAGTAATTTTTTCTTGAATGACATTAGGGAGTAAAAAAAAAAATGTCTAGATTTGAGTTTTGACAAGGATTATTGAATGTTTGGAGAACAGAAATTGGTGAATTTGCTGCAGAGTTTTTTGTTGTTGATTAATGCGTAAAATAGTTTGGTGTGGCTGGTACGTTTCGATGTGATGTTTTGATTAATTTACGATGGGAGTTTATATGCAATCTTTGAAATTTTTACTTTCTAACTTGTATGTATATGTAGGTATATACATTATGGGATGTGTGGGAACGAACTAACCTCTCCACTTTCCGGAATAAATCTCTAAAAAAAAAAAAAAAATGTTTGTCTGTCCTCGATATTCTCGAAAATTACTCGACCGATATCGGTGAAAATAGTAAAGTTAGTTTTCATTAGTGTCGGAAAGGTTTAGAGAGTAGTTTGAATGAAATCCAATATCTAAAACTGTTGCCATAACGTTTGAAAATTAGTATGAAAAACATTGAACCCGCCAGGTTATATTGAGGTGATCCCTTAGATATACCACTCTGGTTAGCCGCAGATTACATATTTAAAAGAAGAAAGTATGTTTGCTTAGAATATTTTCAAAATCGAAAACGCAAGTAGGTACCTACTTAAGAACATTATTATTTAGATTTGTTTTGAATAAATAAATGTTTGGAATGAAATTAACTTTCCAAATGAATATTTCTTTGTTTAAAGATAGTAATAGTCATCACAAGGCATTACTTTCGCTATCAAATCAATTATGGCACCCAAACTACAAGCAAGAATTCACAACTTCTTAACTTTACAAAAAAAGTATATTTATAAAGAATAGTACTGTGGGACGACTAAGAATATTGCGTTCCAGAGTTTCGAAAGACAGGAACGTGTCGGAGAAAAAAAATTGGAAACTTATTTTGTTTTTATGAAAATATTGTTGCTTTACGAAATTGTTTAAAAAATAAGAAATGACGTAAAAACAGAGTAAAAAAATAAGAGTATGATCCCAATATACATAATGTACAATAACACCCATTATATATTGTGGCAGTAGGTACCCACTGTATCACTTTCCTTCCGGGAATATTGTCATAAGGGAAAGCTTTCACATACAAATTGTGTAATAGAAAATATACTGATAAGAAAATTGCATGGAGATTGTGTTTGCTTTCGGGGGTTTGTTCTAGAGTGTTCTGGGGCGGAGGGGTGTTCACACCAACACCGAACTGTGAACACTGAACACTGAGCACCCCCCCCCCCCCGCACATTTCCATGCGTATAATATTGTCATAAAGTGAATGAGTTTTGTATTAATAAAATAAAGAAATTGAAGATGGAGATATCACGCCGCTTGATAGCAATTTTTGAAACAGTTCGTAATAAATGAAATTTTCATTCACCAAAAAATGTAACGGGAAGTTTTTTTGGTAACTCGAGGATGTGAGCAGTATCTACATTACAATTGGTGTTTTTGTACAGTAGCTAAAATTGAAAAGCATTCTTTCGGGTTACGAGGATTGCGGTACGTTCGATAAGATAAGAGAATAAGGAACTGCAGTCGAATTTTTATTTAATTTCATTTCTCCATGTTGATTACATTGCAAACCGCCGTGTCGACACTGGCGGTAGTTGTTAGCATTGAAGAACTTATGGGCTGGCCATGAAATTTTATGTTTCATACAGAAATAGTTGCCATCAAAGAAGACATAATATTTTAGGACGGTTCTCAATCGTAAAAAAATTGCAACACCTTTAACATTATCATAGATCATTAGAAAGCATCTTCCAAAAATGTGTAATAAATATATACAAATAATTTTTTAAAAAAATACTCGCGAAATTCACAGAACTGTAGAGTAATAATATACGTTAACAAGCAGTAATAAACACAGTCTAGTATATCCAGACTTTTTAACAATATTATTAATATATGCCAAAATAAATCCGCAAACGATGAACGAAAATCGGCGTAAATATAAAGCATGTCCTATTTTCCACACCGAAACCACATTTATTTATTTAGGCAGACACAAATAAGACCTGAAAAAGGTGACGTCTAAAACGCCGATAATATTGAGTTAACAATTTTTTCGGAGATTCTATTAGGTAAAGAATGATAAAATTTGAAGGTACATTTGATTTGGGGTTAGTTCATCCTAAGACGTTGTCGGGATTATATTTTTGGAAATTATCAAATTGATTTATATTTCAAAGCAAGATTATATCTTCTAATAAATAATATCTTTCTTTCATTTGCAATTCAGTTTTTTATTTTTAATTATTTATTATTACTATTTTTTTTATTTAGTTTCAATACATATTTTTTCAATTAGAAGATGAAATTTTAGAAAGCTGATAAGACAATTTCTAGTGTTTTTCTTAGTCCTCCTCACTGGGGCTCCTGTGCTGAGGCGGACTAGGTTTTATTTTACAAGTTATGTTCAAGATGCTGGATAACTCCTCTTCTTTGATTTCTTGGAGCCAGGTTTTGATTTGATTTTTGAAATCATTTGCTTTTTCTGTTTTCTGTTTTTTTGTATTTTTTTATTTTTTTTGTTTTGTTTTTTTTTTAATTATTTTTTTTTATGGCCGGTTAGTGAATTATGTAGCTTAGTGGAGAGATATTTATAATTCCTTGTCCAAAAGCAGTATTAAATTTAGGAATATTCATAATGTCATTTTGGTTAGCTCTTGTGTGGTGAAAATTATGTTTCTTCTGTTTTTTTTGAACTTTTGAAATGTTTCATTAAAACAATCTTAGCATACATATTTTGGATGTTAGTACTGCAAAAGATTTGAAAATTTCTTTTGTTAGCGTTCTTATGGGGACTTTTAAAATGGTGTTAATGGTTAATATGGTTTTAGACAATAGTTTCATATGGTTAGTAGTTGCCGATCCCCATTCTAACATACCATATTTGAGGCGGGAGTGGTATAGCGCATACTTAACTTTTTTAACATGACAAAACACATTTCCGATGTTTTTAAAAAATACGTGTATTTTGTGAGTTTCTTTGTTTATTTAAATATTAACTCCACACAGGAGGCCCCGAGGAAAATAATTAAATTCAGTGCCTATGCCATCTTTGAGAATGGTGTGTTGAGAGACTTTTTGGGAAGAGAAGGGGTGAACATTGGTCTTGAAGAGACCTATGTTGTAGAAGGGGGAAACACAGAAGCTGGAAAATCGTTCCACTTATGATATAGCATGTCAAAATCAACGAAATTCAGAAGTGCCTACGACTTTTCCAATTACATAAATACGTATTTCTAATATTACTCGACTACTGTAATACGGCACGTGTCTAGTTTGGTAGTCGAAAATCATGTAAATTTTGTACCAAAATTTCTAAATATGAATAAATAAATTTTTTTAAAAATGTCCCGGTCGGACGGTGTTTATTTATTTGTTTTGCATTCAATTCTACAGTTTTATTTAGAGCTGGATGAAATTTTGTATACTTGACTTTCGAAACAAAAGGAATATGACTGTTTACACGAGGTTTCGAATAAACACCCACTTCCCCTTTTCCTACCGTTTAAAGCAAAATTTTAGTACTTTACGAAATTTCGCACATGTAATTAACGAAAATTACTGGGTAGGGGTAACAAATCACAACCTCAAAACTTTACTGTTAACCATTAATAGCCCTGGAAACGTCGGTTACTTCAACTAGTTACATATATAAATAAGAGCATTGATTATTTTTGATGAACCTTCCCTTTAAGTCTACTATCAAAATATGATGGGAAGTGAGTTCTGATGTTTTCTCTTTCTAAAACACATGTCTGACCTTAAGAGTAAGGTGGATAGAACGGGTATTATGAGGACCGTCATTTGGTTCCCAATACGGAACAACTAGACATTTGGATATAACCTCTTAATAAATAAAATAGCTTCACCCTTTCGCTTACGAATGTAAAAAATATGGCATTAGCAAATAGGTAAATAAATTTAGGTCGAAGACATGTATTTAAATTTAATCATTTTATTTCCAATTCAAACCAATTTCTTTAAATTTTCGTTACACCGAAAATGTATCGATAGTACCTCCGCCCCGTATCTCGAAGCGTGTGCTGTATGTTCTATAGATTCGATGTAAATATTTAATAAGGTTTTGAAGCGGTCATCCACTTAAGGCAGTATGTATTCAGATAGAGATGTGGTCAGGGTCGGGCCGGAACGAACCGGAACGGGCCGGAGGTGCCCGGAACGACGCGGAGGTACCCGAAGCCGGGGCCGGGAGCCTGGTTCCTACTCTGGACTGGTCCCTGGCAGAGTCATAACCATTCAGGGAAATTACAAAACGACAGATCCGTATAACAATTTAATAGAAAAAGGTGGGAAGTTGGAATTTTTAGGGGGTCGGTGATGGAAACTAAAAATTTATTTAAAAAAATATATTGGTACGGTTCTTGAAATACATATCGAACTTGATCTTTCAAAATCGCGATAATACAATAACGACAAAAATGTTGACAAATTAGTGATTGACCCTGTTCCCACATTGCGCTCTCAGATCAAGCAACAAATATTTGTTTTTGCAAGGGAAAAGGAAATTAATTGTAACCGTAATGATGTTTCGGGCCTTTGTTTTAATGTTTAATTATAGCTTGATATTTGCTCGCATTGCAGCACTCTTCGCGGAATCTGGACAGTGCTATTCATATAGGCACCGACATACAGTATTTGGTTTCAATTTTATTTTGTTTTTTTTTTATTAATCTAGGCTATGAGGCTAGCTGAAAAAAGTTATTTGTATTAGATAATAAGGAAATATTATTTTATCTACGATTTATTGTTGTCGTTTATGTTTTTATATTTTTGTAGAAATATTTTCGAGTAAGATTCTTGGGAAATATTTATGCTTTAAGTTGGTAAGAAATAATTTTTATTATTTTGTTTTATATATTTTGTACCCTTAACTATAAATTTTTAATTTTGATTAACAAGCTCCCGTTAACACTACAAAAAAGTAGTTTATATAGTTATTTTTTGCATTGTATTTATTGTTGTAAAATGTATATTTTTTAAACAAACAAAATTGGAAGGCTTGTTAGGGTACCGCCAACCCGGGAACCATTTATTGGACATCAAACACCTCTATAGATCACCCCGAGTGTTTAACTACGTTTGGTGACTTAGCAGGGGTTGCAGAATTCATGTTTCAAGGTTCGTCTAGGTCTTAGCGGTGGATATTGGAGGTTGGAATAGAAATGAATGATAATATGGCTATATCCTAATATATTAATTTATTAAATATATTTTTGATATCCCCCGCCTTCCCAAAACATCTTGACCATTGCAATAACCTAAGCAATGCGTGGGGGTGCTCCTTGATCCGGCCCATTCCGGAGAGATCCATTACTCGGGCCTCGGGCCAGAGCAATCTCATTGAATGACCGCCCCCCCTAGTCCCCCCTATTCCCTCCCCGTTCCCCCAGATCCCACAACTCCCCCAGATCCCCCAAGTTCCCCTCCCAGCCACTGCCGGGCGCGCAGAAGATTTGATTGGTAAAGCGACGGAAGACATGAGCACACTTATTCGCTACACATAAAACTGTTCCATCCTTTTTGTTTTTGGGTTACATTTGTTTCAAGAAATCACTCTAATTATTTTAATTATGCATGTGACTTATGAATTGCATTCTTGGCTTCACAATGCGTTATTGAAAATTTTTATCAACAATTGTTATTTATTAAAAAAAAATTTCATTCGATTACCGGACAAGTGTCCCGACTGCTTCTAACCGTCTGGAGCCAGTGAGACTATGGCATCCCAAATTGGGGAATGTTGTGAGGCTAAAAGTAGTGTGGAGGGGAAGGAGAAGGGGTAGAATAAGTTGGGAAATACCTGGCTATTCAGATCTGGTCACCAAACACGGCTTAAGCCATTTAAAGCATCCTTTCAATTGTGAATGGTGATCTTTCACCAGGGCGACACTGAGAGTATCTTCCACTTCCAGTTATATTAATGAGCAATAATTGAAAAAAAATATATAGAAAAGAAACTTACATTAAAAACACACAATACAACAGAATAAACAATCATATGGTAGGTATATGAAAAAAAAGAATAATCTGTATTATATAAAGGTTCCACAATAGTTTATGACGGAAATGACGTTATGTGATTTTTTAAATTTTTTTTTTTATTAGGTAGTATTAGGTTGTTACATATTCTACAAATTTGTGTAGTATATATTCTTTCCTAATTTTGCTTGTACTTAGAAAAGGCATGCTCGTTAATATTTAAAAAAACAACTGTAGCGAAAACAGTGCATATATTTATTAATCATTTTTTTAACAGATTGATATTCATTATGAATAAATGAATTAAAAATTACTTTGTATTTAGAGTTAAGGAACACCTAAGGTATTTAAGTAATAATAATTATTCTGCAATTGCCAATCGTATTTTGGAAACCAATTTTTCTTTTGATATAAATAAAGGTTTAAAAAAATTACATTCAAATACATCCGGTTTACAATTAGACTAATTTGAAATTTTAGGAATTAGAAAAGGTGTTAATAGTGAATTAAATAGAAATAATAATTTAAATAGCTATCTCTTCAATTTATTTTCCCATTAATATTGGTAATAAAAATAATTTATTTTTTAATTTCTAATGTAATTTTTTTTCTCAATGTTTTATAAAAAAAAAATATTTAAATTTTTGAGTAATTGTCACCTACTTAATCAATTTCTGTTTATGTTTATAATTTTTCTATTCTTATTGATTAATAAAAATAAAAATAAAAATACAAAATGGTTCAACTAAGGAAAGTTAAGTATGCAGAAACAAGAAAAAAATTAAAGAATTTACAAAGAATAAAAATAATTAGTGTTTTACAGATATACACGAACTATATAGTGAAAACAAATATAAAAAAGAAAAATAGAGAAATAAAAAAAATGTTTCAAATGAGGAAAGATAAGTAGATATATAGAAACATAAAATGAATTACATATTTTTTAAATTACACAAGTATGCAAATAATTAGTGTTTTACAGAAATAGTGAAACAGCACTGTAAAAAAAATATATTAACAATAAAAATAGATGAAAATCCAAGAGAAAAACTGCCAAAATTTCACGACAACAGGGTTTTCAGATATTGTTGATGATTGTTGCTCAAGCACATAGATTTTTTGCTTCTTAATAAATATATGTATATACAGGGTGTACAAGTGATTCCTCAGCATATTTGGAGTAAAAAATGTAGATGGCATTTTGATCTCTGGTAACTGTTTTTTTTTTCACATAAAAAGATAATAAAACATTAGGTATCGGACAGTTACGGCTGTTCTTCCCAACCCTACTGAGCAACTTTTGAGCCGAAATTTTGCCTCAACACTGTTCAAATGCACAAATACGCTCTTCCCAAAGAAATTGTCTATCAAATTTACGTTACATATTTTGTATTTTATTTAGTACATCGATTTTTGTGGATCAAGTTCCCCTTAACAGAAGACTAGTTATAAAAAAGTGTTAACAGGGTGAACAAATGTCAGTGAAATGTCAAACGTTATTATTGGTTTGCGATTTTATGCGTATCAAATATTGAATGGCAAAGATTTATTTTCGTTTTCCAATATCAACATTTTATTTGAAACTGAAGAGAACCTAACTAAATTTACTTATTTTTAGTTACGTTTGTCTTGTTTTTTCACGAACGAGAAACGTCAAACGTTAAGTGTATGCAACAAATAAGGTGCTTTCGCGGAATTAGCAAAACTCAAGCTAACACTTTATTTTCAACATATTTTTAACGCATATTGTAAAGTATAAAATGTTGATTTATGTATTAGTTTTTAAAACAAATTATATGTATTGATAATAAATATAATATTTACTAGTCTTTGTTAATTTTGCGTTGAAAGTTTTTTCTTTGACGTCACTTTATTGTCTTAAAAGTGGGCGGCTACTATTTTATCATATATGAGAGTGGGTGGACACTAAAATGAATGAAGTGGAAATAAGAAAAAATGTTAATAAATAACGGAAGGAGAAGTTTTTATTTGTAATTATTTTCAAATTTAAATTAGTTGTTAACTTTCCGTGAATAAAAGTTGGAAGTGTTTTCACGGGTTAAATAGTATGCGACAAAGTTATCTCGGAAGACCTTTTTGAACCTTCCTTGGAACTTCTTTCAGTTTTAATAACCTGCCAAATCTCATTAACATCATAAACCTTTAATTAAATTCTAATAATCCCCTAATACAGCTTAAAGAGTTTTCATTGCCCCTTAGTCCCCTTAAGTTGTCAGGGGCTTTTAATTAAACGGATTGTCCGAAGATCTTCCCTACTACTTATTAATTTCCTCTTCATCTCATCTCATCTCGCCGCCTCCCACCCCCCCCCCTTTCCCCAAGCGCCCTACTCCACTGACTACCAGCCGGGATAAAGATCAACACTCATTTAATTTCTACCAGCTAATAGTTTCCTTGATTGGTTTTATGGGCATGAGAGACTGCGTAGTGGCGTGCGGCCACAAATTCTTACAATATATTTATTGCACGTGAAATACAAAATATGATGAAAGTATATAGTTTACAGAATAACAACTTAAAACACAAAATGGTACACATATTAGTTATTACATTGTGGAAACCATTTTTCTGTTTTTCTTAGTCCTCCTCACTAGAGGGTTCTGTGCTGAGGCGGACTAGAGTTACTTGCTTTAATAGTAATTATAATAATGGTTCTTTATTGTAGAAAGTATGCAGGGGTGGTGCAATGCAATACGTCCCATAAGTGATAATTATACTCGTACATACAAACAAATAACAATACGTACAGGTACGTAAAATAAGAGGAAGAAAACAAAAAAAGATTAAAAAGATTACTCAGTAAAATATGGAAAATAAGTTCATTCACTAAGAGAGAAAAAAAATGAACAAGTTTATGGTGGATTGACGGTCTTCCGTCTCCAAAGGGCCATGAAGGGAGACTCCATCCATGCAGTCGTGGCAGTAATGATGGTATTCTTGGATTGGTGTTCCTGGCGGAGAAGTGCCCCGAAAGAGGGCAAACGTCCTTCCAGGAACATTTATGTAGCGTTACAGTATCTTGGTAGACGGAATAGCTTTGATGTTATGTAATTAGGTACGTTTTCTATGTTGTTTTAGTCTTGTTTTTAAGGTTGTTTCATTGACCTCTTTCAGCGAGACTTTAATTCTTGACTTGTACTAATTAAACTTTTCTATTCGTTTTATATTTAGGGAAGGATGTTGTGGAATTTTGTTACAAAATGTATGTAGTTTTTTTGTCCGAAAGTGTATAGTGGATATTACAATCTAAGCTTATAGCAGAAAATACTTATTTTGTTTTCGTAGAAAGTAATTAATTTGTGGTTTGACATATTGATTAAAGAAAACACTTTGTTTTGAATCACTAATTAAAACTAAATTAAAATCCATAGAGTGAGCATATACGAGTGTATCTATATATGTTTCTACTATGTCACATAGGTGAGACATAGTAGAAACATAGAGAATGCTCTCAAGGCGGTTCTACCACTGTAGCGAGGATGTCAGGAAACTGCTTTTTAAGACATACTGCACTGCCCTATACACATGTGAGCTGTGGACGCAATACTCAGCAGCGCAATGGGACGAGCTGAGGGTGTGCTACAACAGCGCATACAGGCAACTTCTGGTACTTCCAAGGTTCTGCAGTGCCTCTACGATATTCACTCAAGGAATGGTCCACTCATTCCCGGCCTTACTTTTCCATCAACTAGCCAGCTTCTGGGGCAGGACACGGAAGTTGACCAACGCCATTGTCGTGGTTGCATTCGTGTGGCTCAGCTCCGCACTCAATGAGCGATGGATGCAGATGATCCTACTACCACCCTGAAAGACGACCCCTTAATATAATTTATTTCATGTTATTAACTATTATGTTTTTCATGTTTATTTTAATTTTTATTTCATTTTCTTTTTACATATGTTCTTATTTGCATATTCCTATTTTACTTTTCTTTTATGAACCATATCTTAAGTTATTACTTAAGGTATGCCTATTGGCAGGTTGGGTTTGCACTATCCATCCAGTACTGTTGCATTAAAAACTTAAATAAATAAATTGATAAAAAATAGAACAAGAGAAAGATAAAACGTAATTAAAAAAAAACATTTATTAATTAAACGCCCAGGGGGCTTCACATGAGTACATCTTTCTAAAATCATATATTAACAAAAATTAAATAATAATAAAAAAACCATTAATATAGTAGATCACTAATAAATTCTGGTAGAATCTTGTAATCATGATAAAAAAATTGCAGTAAAAAATATATGGGAAATATATATTAAAGGTAATATTAACAGTTCTTAGAAATCGAAATATGATACGGATAAAAATGACGGAACGGATTGGGGTAGCTGTATCACCAATGGATTAGAGCGCAAGGTCCCGGATAGACCACGAGGTCCTGGGTTTGAATCCCAGCTGCTACTTTTATCTTTTCTCTTCTGTGTTTCTTCGGTTTCATGTTTCATTTTGATAGTTGTTAATATTATAATCAATGATTAAAAATACATATTAATTAGTTTTCCACGAGGTCCACTGCTCCATCCACAAGTTACTAACAAGTAGTAACAGATCAACTAACCGCAATGCGGTTTGATGAATTGGACTGCCGGACCTAATCAATTATTATACGCAGTAAATTACAGAACGTCACTGTATCCACTTACACTTTTTATAGACTCGATCAGCCAACCCGGTGAATGGATGTGGCGAACCCAGTGGATGCTGTCATTGCTAACTATCTCGGGAAGCCTCATCCTGATGACAAGTCTTTCAACGCGATGCAGATTTCGTATTACTGGTTTTCTACGGAATATGACGGAAATGAATACTGAAAACTACAGAGTTTAAAATCAGTCACATATCTTCAATTCAGTTTTACTTAATGATTGATATATTATAATGATAAATGTTTATTCCGGTATGTGGAGAGGTTAGTGCAGTCCCACAATACAATAGTTATCAAAATATACAAAATATGTACAAAAGTATATAAAAAATAAAGTATTAATAAGAGAGTAGGTGAATGAAACATGACATATAATGCATAAATAATTAAATAAAAAATAAGTACATGAAAATAAAGCCTTTAAGGTGCTGCAGCATTTAAATTGTAATGGTCCAATATATTTGTCCAGTATGCGTCGATGCTGGAGGCTGGACTGAGGCGGGCTTCCATGATGAGGATATTCCTGGAGCTGTTTATTCTTTCCCTCATTCCAGCCACCCTGGATCTTATAAGGGCTGCAAAACTGGAAACTCGCCCCTCCGTGAACATACTGGAAGCGCTGCAGTATCTGGGGAGGCCAAACATTATGCGAAAGGCGTTATTGTACTGTACATGAAGTCTTTCCATACTACTTGTATTTGTACAACGCGCAGGCTGATTTTTCACAAAAACTTGGCGCTGTAAAATCATCTGAAATTATTATTAATACTCTTTTTTTTATAGTTTGCCCAGAGTTCACACGTGTACAACGTTGCGCAGAAGGCAAGGAAGACACTCCTTTTCATAGTGGTACTACAAAGGCGAAATCTTCTGCTGAACATGTTCTTCCGCGTAACAATGGATTGGTGCACATGTCAAGAGGTCATTGATGTGCAACAAAAACAATGTCGGAGACAGAACCGATTCTTGTGGGACGCCAGAATAATTGAATGCGAGGAAGAGATGAAACCATCAGCAATCGTCTAAATCGATCTCTCCCTCAAAAAGTCGGCAATCTACGTACACAAGGAAACGGGAAGTCCGTAAGAAGGCTGTTTGTTGACAAGTCCTCGGTGCCAAACCCGGTCAAAGGCCTTAGAAATGTCCAGTGAGACCGTTTGAATCTCACCATAACGTTCCAGGCACTGTCCCTAAACATGCGTAACATACGCGAGAAGATCACCGCACGAGCGGTTCCGCCGGAACCTGTACTGACGGTCGTTAAAGATTTTGTTCTTCTCGAGGTATTTGAGAAGTTTGTCGTTGCTCACACGTTCCATCACCTTGGACAGAACTGATGTGATCGCTATGGGGCGGTAGTTGGCTGGGTTGGAGCGATCACCTTTCTTAGGTATAGGATGGATGACCGCTTTATTCCAACCAGAGGGCACAGAGCCACATTTCAGGGACAGGGAAAGAATTGCAATCTTTAGAGCGCAGACGTCAGGTGGGAATCCTGTCCTTGTTCTCCCGGTATTTTAATGGAAGATGCTCTGAGGAACTAGCTTCATCGATTCTTTTGGCACCGGTGCAAAGTCAGGAAACACGCCAAACGCCCGCCCAACATTTGTATAAGGTTGACATTTGTCACATGAAAACGTGCCGCTTCTATGACTCGTTCTTGTGTTCAACAGCTCGGCTTTGGAATGATTTGCTGACCTCTGTGTATCCTCCCTCCTACAACATGGTCTTTTCAAGACCCATATTCACTCCTTCCTATTCTCCAAAAGACCCCCCATATAGCATCCCCAAAGATGATGTAGGCCTTGAGGGAAATTATTTCCCTCAGGGTCTCCTATGTGAAGTTACTGTAAAAATGGACACTATTAAAATTTACCTTTATTTCATAATGTCGGAAAAATTTATGATGTGAATTGAATTGAATTGTTCTTGTAAAATATCAGACATAGCGCTATACTTTAGTTAAAATGTAAAAAAAACGTTAATTTCAGTTCAACTGCATACCATCGTAACACACTCCGTGGAAATATGAGGTTAGTTAGAAAAGTGTGTATTTGAGGTATACAAGGTGTCCGGTAAGTTGTGGATAACCCTTCAACTATATATGGGGGATCAGAATTCTGTTGAAAAACTTAGGATCTTTATCTAATTTTGCAAGCATTTGTCGACAAAATCTATTATTCCATGATAAATAAAATGTTTTTTTATGAATATGAATCCCTGATTGGGGTATGTTGTTAGACTAAATGGTATGGGGAGGGGAAAGAGATGAGTAAGAAGATGGGGAAGTGCCCGGCTATTCGCATATGGTCACCAAACACGGCTAAATCTATTTACAGCAACGTTTCGAATCTAAATGGTGGTCTTTCAGCAGGGAGATACAGAGAGTATCCACAACTTTAGTTTGCACGCGTGTGAAGAATGGGTATACCTAGTTGATATTTTTTTAAAGATTTCATGGAGCGTTCCACATTCTAATTTTTTTTAAGAACATTTTGAATAAAAAATAACAATGATTTTTGTTAAAAAAATATGCAGCGTTGGTGATACCATTTGATCACAATACAAATTTAAAGTTTAAGATTTTTCTAAAAAAAAAACAACAGTGGTAACGTAACAATAGTACTGTATTTCTGTATTTCGCTATTCCAAAATATATTTTATTATATATTATATATTTATTTCTTGCTAAAGCAATCCCGATGAGTTTCAAAACTCATTTTAGGACAGGAGGAATTTACAATACATAAGTAGGAGATAGTACATACAATTTTACATTGACAGCAAAATATCAAAAATAGAAGTTTCACATACAGACAGAAATAATTTTATAAGGCCAAGTTAAATAGAACAACACACAAGAGAAAACATATAAAGGAACAACAAAATATACAAATATGGATTTACTGATTTTCATTTTTAAAAATCCTTAAAAAGTATTCCTTTATACCATCATTTTGGGATTTTTTATTTTTCTGGATGGTTTTGTACATATCTGGAAGCGAATTATAAAGTGTGTAGGCAATGTAGTTTAAAGATTTTATTCCATATTTTGTAGTGTGTGTTTGAGGAATGCGGATTTTATTGTTATTTCGAGTATTGTGGTTGTGGATGTCTTGATTGTAAAGTGGCTTGACGTTAGTGTGAGTTGATTGTTGAGTAATTTGTAGGATGGTGCTGGTGATTTCATACTTAGGAAGGATCGTGATTGGAAGGATACCGGAAACTGAGTAGATGTCCCTGACATGAGTGTCCCATGGAAGTCCAAAAACATTTCTGAGGGCTCGGTTTTGAACCACCTGCAGATCAGCAATCAATTTCTTCGAGGCAAAGCCCCAGATACAGCAGAGATAGGAAATGTGTGAATGTACCATGGCGTAATATACTGCAGTTAGTAACGGAATGGGTAGTAATCCTTGAAGTCTATATAGCACACCAGTTATGGGGGTAATTTTCTCCTTTACATGATTTATGTGGAGGTCCCACGAGAGTTGAGAATCTACTATAAGGCCCAAATATTTTGTTGTCGTTTTCTTTTCGAGGCAGTTGTCACCAATTTTGATATCGAGGCTGGAATTTTTCTTGTTGCCGAATAGTAAATAATGCGTTTTTTTTACGTTAAGGGTCAGTTTATTTATTCTCAACCAGGTTGTGAGATGGGAAACATCGGCATTCATTTCCATTTCGAGTTCCGCTAGGTTTTTTTTGTTATAAAAATTACAGTATCGTCCGCATAAAGTTGAAGAGTTCCTTTAATGCCCCACTTTGTTATGTCATTAACATATATTAGAAATAACAACGGTCCAAGAATTGATCCCTGTGGCACTCCACATGTTATTTCACCCAATTCACTCATTTCTCCACCCAGTTCTACTGCCGAAAAGCGATTTGATAGGTAAGATCTGAAAAGTTCCAGAGGAGTACCAACAATACCCAAATGTTTCAGTTTTTCGATCAATACGTTATGGTCCACCGTGTCAAACGCCTTCTTTAGATCAATAAATATTGCCGCTGTAAAATCTCCATGGTCAATATGTTTCTGCAGATTTGATATGAAATCGAAAGCTGCACATTTAGTGTTAGATCGTCGTCTGAAACCGTATTGTTTTGAGGTGAGAATTTTGTTTTGTTCGAGATATTTCAATAGTCTTTCTTTGATGACACATTCAAAAAATTTTGGAGATAGCTGGAAGTATAGAGATTGGACGATAATTTTGGACATTTTTTTTACATTCGTCTTTATGTATAGGAATAATTTTTGCAACTTTTAGTTTGTCTGGAAAGATACCTTTTGACAGAGAGAGATTTATTAAGAATACGAGGTCATCCACAAGTTCCTCCTTGCAGTTTTTGAGAAGGAGAGAGGTTATACCATCGGAACCAGCTGCCGCTTTAGATTTGAGGTTGAATATGATCCGTAAGATTTCTGTTTTATTTGTCCTGATCATGTTAAAAGATTGTTTTGCTTGAGGTGCCGTGTAGATGGTATTTAAATCAGTTTTTGAAGTTTTTATGACTGATGCTAGACTCTCCCCAACTGAGAGAAAATATGTGTTGAAAGCGGTTGCAATCTCCTTTGGTTCTTTTACTTCTTCGTCATTTATGACTAGCAATTTACAAACTATTGTAGGGTTTCGGGAGCTATTTGATATAATGGAGTTAATTGTTTTCCATGTTCGTTGTGACTTATTCATGTTTTCATTAAGCAAATTCGTATAATACTTAGTTTTAATATATCTTCTATAGTTGGTGACAGTATTACGAGCTTTATTTTTTTCTGTTGTCAAAGGAATACTTCCTTGATTTCGTTTCCAAAGTTTAAATATGCTATTTCGTTTTTTAATCAGCCTATCAAGTTCTGCATCAAACCGTGGAGTATTGTTAGGTCTTTTGTCTCCTATATTAGTTTTTAGTTTTGTTTTACACGAATTCATAACATTTTGGAGATAGTCAGCGAAGTTATTATAATTTTTGTTTACATCGTCAGACGAATGGGTAAATTTACAAGTTTTAAGTGTGTTATTTAATTTTTGATAATTTATTTTGTAAGCATTTGATAGGTTTCTTGCGGATCTGTTATTGGGGAGGTTTTTAAGGGAATTTTCATAATCCAATATAAGTATATTATGGTCACTAAGGGGATCATCAATATTTGAGATTTTTCCGGAACTATTTGTCCTATTTGTAATTATGTGGTCTATTAGCGAACTGGTGTTGTTAGTTACTCTTGTGGGAAATATTGTGTTACATACATAAAAGTTATACGATTTCAAGGTGTGAATATATTTCCGTGCAATATCAGTGTCTTTTGAAATATCGATATTGAAATCTCCAATAAGTAATGTGTCTTGTTTGTTTTTATTTAATATTATTTCTAAAGAGTTAAAGAAGTCTGTTATATTTGAGTTCGGCTTACGGTAAAAAACATACAGATTTAGAGGTTTAATATTTTTTGCCGTAATCCTAATTCCTAGAAAGGTATTTTCACTGCCGCATTCTTCGATTTTTTATTGTCGAGTGTATTATGCATGTAAATGGCGACTCCTCCTCCTCTGTCCATCTCACGGGAAGCAAAATTTCCAGAGTAGTCGGCAATATTGAAAAAAGTTTCCTCTCCTTTACGTAGCCAGGTTTCCGTGATTACGAGAATATGAACTGTTTCTGAAATGTTTTTTAGAGTTTCTTCAATTTCGTCAATTTTGTTTCTAATGCTTCTAGCATTCATGTACATAATACGCATGCAGGAGCTTTTAGTGATGTATTCTTGTATATTGAAACATTTTTTTTCCTTGAAGGTGCCTTTAGCAGTGTCCCACGTAGTCTATCCTTTCTCTGAAGCGCTCATCCATCAGCTTCCAGAGTGGGCAATCTGGATTTGTTGCCCGGTGGGTTCTTGAAACTCCGGTGCAATTTGAGCACGTTGGT
>JAHDVE020011599.1:0-28026 GCA_022606495.2 Halesus radiatus | reverse complement strand
CACAAGTCACAACATCAAAAACATTTTTGGAATTAATATTTTGTAGAAAATCATTGATTAGCGATATATTTAATAATGCATGTACCTTATATGTATAGGGTAGTCCCAAGGAATCAATGGTTTTCAGTCAGGTTTTTACTATTGCAAAAATATTAAATGGAAATAAACGGATATTGACATTTTTATTTTTTTGACACTTTTAGTTATTTACAGTATTGCGGGCTGTGGACGCATTTGCGCACCGATGCGTGAATTTTTTTTACTTTTTCTATAAGTGAGTTTAGGTAAGCACTAACCGGCTAGCTAGCTAAGCAATTTACTGGTGCATTTATTCCATTTATGGATATGATTGTCTGAAAATATGAGTTTTAAGTTTAGTTCTGAATTCTGTCGAGTCTTTGATCATTCAAATCATGCGCAGTTCATTCCTCATTATATAGTAATGAGTTTTCATTATGTAGTTATGAGTTTTGCGATTTTGTTTTCTTTTGAAAGGGAAGTCTTATTTCATTTCTTCTTTTTGTAGAATGGTTACGTCATCAACACAGATGTTTATTAATTTTTTACAAAAATTCAGAATTTTGATGGATTTTTATTTGCACAAATGCACACGTGCGATGCAAACCTTGAGCCCTGTATAGCTCGTCTATTCTAAATAAATCATAAACACAAAAAGGAACTCCAGGACATTTTTTTTTCACAAGTTAGTTTTTAGCCTGCAAAAATGCTCTAAATCTATGACCGGTCGGTTTTGATGAGTTTTGAGGTTAAAATATCATATGTCAAAACCAAGATGAGCTTCACCGTACATAATTGTATATTCTATTCATGGTAAACCATAACTAAACATAAGTAAAAAGTATGTACCTTTTTAGAAACTTCAACTGTAAGAATAATAATAGTATTGAGTATTAAAATTATTATAATATCCATATTGATAATCGGTTTGATCGTGAATACCCTAATTTCTTTCATGAACTTAAGTTAAAATAAGTCAAAACTAAACAAATTCGTATTTAAAATATAAAACAAAAGCGAAAAATATTTTTTTCATACTAATTCAAAAACTGTATATATTAATTAAATTTGCCAAAAACATACGACTTGTGTTTCAAAATATGACTGCCTTAGAACACACTTATTATTTTTATAATATTCATATCCAAAATGGCGGAATTAAATAAAGTGTAAAATATGAAGTCTTCAATTGCTTGTCATTTAATATTAATGTTAGATTTTTTTATTTTAAACAATAAAATGATTTTTTACATAATACGTATGTCTTTTGATTTAATGATAATATCCGCTATCAAAAAAACTGTATTGTTTAGTTTTGCTATTTGGAAAACAACAAATAAATTCACGTAACTTGTAAGGGAGAGAGGAAAATATCCGAACCCATCCGTTGAAATACTATACGAGATAAAGCAGGAACAAACTTGACGTATTTGAATGTATTGCGTACGTTCGTATGGGTAGGGCGGTTAATATTGTTATTATTATTTTTTTTTAAATAATATTAGAAAAACATATTATCATATGTTTTGTTTTTTAATATAAATATTTATTATCAAATAAAAAAACTTTCTTCTTAGTTTCGCTATTTGTAAAATTAACAACAACAAATGTACCTTCTTGCTTTTCCATTTTGAATGTAGGTACATATTATTCCAAATTTTGTATGAAATAAATTGCGGTAGGCGCATAATACTATATATTTGGTTATTTTCCTTTTCATGTTTACGCACTTCCATTCCCAAGACCCAAACGAGAAATTATTCGGTAAAAATGCTAGAACCTAGAATTTATCAATAATTTCATTGGAACCACACTGTACGATACGTTGGCTCGCGAGACAGGAGTAAACCGTAGTGTCGCCATCTCCCGCCGAGTGCGACAACCGCTTTTGACGGAAACATGAATTTTAGCTGGGTGGTTATTCGGCCGTATTAGCTCTTCAAGATTTCCAACTAGACTTTAATGAACTTCTCAAATGGGCACATGATGTAGGACTAATTATCAGTGTTAAGAAAACCAAATGTATGTATATAAGGTCACCGAGTTTGGAAATGTGGAATTTACCAAAACCAATTGCACATCATTTTGAATGCATACATAAAAAAATTGTGACTGCGACGCGATCGATTTTACAAACGATTATGCGTATCTGGAATTATTAGTAGATAACAAATTTAAGTGGGACACGCAAGTGGCCAAAATATGCAACCAGCTCCGATCTATATCGAGTAGCTTCTATAAATTAAAATTTGTCTTGCCCCATGGCACACTTAAACTTATATATTTTTCCATGGTAGAATCCATTCTGTGATATGGAATACGAACGTGGGGTCACACAAGCATTACGTATATTAAATATGTCCAAAATTTACAAACTGCAATAATTAAAAAAATTGTCACACCAAAGGTATACAGACAAAGAAAAAATTTAAAAAAAAACATTATACGGTGCTGAGGGCCTACTTCCTGTAAAAGGTCTCCTATGTACATCACTATTATAGATAACGCGGGAGAAAGCCAATACAAAAAGCCAATACAAAAAGCCACTGGTGCACAAACACAGCACTAGATTCACTGAAAGAAGAGGCCTAAAAATTCCAAAAATTCTTGAATACATACGAGTAGTGCCAGTGATTTTCAATAAATTTAATGAAAGCTATAAATTGGAGGAAAGTGAGAGGCTTTACGTGAAAACGATAAAGTTATGGATTTTAAATGAGCAATCTATGTATCTTTAAATTTTTATCTATGTATACTTAATGACCAAGTTAAATTATGTACCTGTAATGTTTATGTGGACACAGGTATCCGGTTAACAATAGTTAGGGCGTTTAAATTACGGAAACAGAAGCCATTGCAAATGGCGTGTGTGCGCAGGAGCACGTGTGGATCACACAACTTTAGTGTACTGATGCCGGCCTCTCTCTGGCGGGCGAGCGACGCAGTCGCCGGCGGAATTTTGCCTTCGCGGAAACGGAACCAAATCAACTTGGCGGACTTTTTAACGAGGAGCTAGATGCATTTTAACAAGAGTCTAGATTCTCATTTTAAATTGTAGCGAATTCGTTGGTTAATAATGAACATACTTTTTAACATATATGCAGGGTCAGTGGGTCAACAGTGAACCACCGGGACAGAGTGAACCACCATCTCTACAGCAAAAACTGTAAATGTGTTAGTGTCATTCTTGAGATTTTTTCACAATCTAATAGGTTTTAGAAATATTGGCCACTAAATTCAAAACGGCATCACGATACTTGGCGATACTGGTAGAAGTCAAAGGCTTCAGCCTGTGGTACAATTTTCAGGAAAAATTATCTGTAGGGTCTTTGAGTACCTTTCGGCTAACTGTGTACCATATCTGCTGTTCATTGTATACCATCATTGTACACAGTGAACCAAATGTAATTTTTTTATATGAACCTTTAGGTATACGTATCTAATTAAATAATCTCGGCAACTACTAACCAAATGAAACAATTGTCCAAAACCCAAAATAGTATTATAAAGTCCCCATAAGAACGCCAACAAAAGAAATTTGAAAATCTTTTGCAGTACCTAACATCCATAATATCTATGCTAAGAATGTTCTAATCAAACATTTCAAAAGTTAAAAAAAACTGAAGAAACTTAATTTTCACCACACAAGAGCGAACCAAAATTACTTTATGAATATTCCTAAATTTAAAACTGCTTTTGGACAAAGGAATTATAAATATCTCTCCACTAAGCTATATAATTCACTCTCAACGGCCATAAAAAAAACAAAGAAAAACAGAAAAGGCAAATGGTTTCAAAAATAAAATCAAAACCTGGCTCAAAGAAGAGAAGTTATCCAGCATTTTGAAAAGAACTTCGTAGGAGCTTAAAAACAAGCAGTTTTTAAATTAAACCTAATCCGCCTCAGCACAGGAACCCCTAGTGAGGAGAACTAAGAAAAACATCACATATTATCCTATTATTTTTGTAACATTTTTGTAACTAAATGAAAAAATATGTATTGAAACCAAATAATAAATAAATTGTAAACTCTGCCAAAATTAGTTTATGCACATAAAAAGCTGAATAAATACTGAAGACAATAACACATACGTGTTTGACCTTTATTCACCAGCTTTTGGTGAGAAAGGTTTACTGTGTGAAAAGGGTGATTCACTGTTGACCCGCCTACTCTACCTATATTTTATCAAAATTTTTCAATAAGAAATAAAATTTATAAAGTTTTTTTTATTAAAAAATTCATATCCGATGTTAGCCTTATATGTTTTTCTTTAGTTTTTTGTGTCTGACAAATCAACATTTCAAATTCAAGTGCTGATAGTGGAATTTCTGGAAATGGATTTGTGTGTCAGGAATTTGGTATTGGCGAATGAATGGATTCCTTTTCAAAGCAGGTAGCACCGGTACAAAAATTCCGTTGTTTTGTGTTTTATTATTAGTGACAAAAAGTAATTCCTGATGAATGAATTGACCTATTGTCAAGTGTATGAAGAATTGATTTCACATCCCATTGTTTGTTTGCTTATAGGTGAACATAGCAAGCGGTGGCTTGGCGGGGGGAGGTGTGGGCGGTGCGGGGGGCACTGCCTTTGTGGTGGGTGACTTGGTGCAGGTCTGCGGGGACCCCGAGACGGTCAAGGCTCTGCAGCGGGGGCACGGGGAGTGGGCTGAGGCTATGTTGCCGGTAGGTTAACATCTGTCAACACATACATAATCTCCAACATAAACTTGTTGTTCAAGTGTCATTTCTATAATGAAAAAAGTTGAAATTGAAACGACCCTTTCTCACATTTTTTTTCTTTGTTATCTTGTGCACGTCTGTGGGAAGAAGGCATTTTGAGTCATAAAAACTTTTAAATGCATTCACTAAGTAAATTTGTCATGAAAACGATAATATGAAATGTTAATTTCTGCTGCTTTTTTTCTTTATTGTTAAAGCTTGTGGAATATGTAACCCGAAACCATTAATTACTTAATGCACTTAATTACGAAGCATATACGTACATCAACAGTAACGATGTAATATTCTAGGTTGTAATAAGGATTGGATGTTTTGCAATATCTCCTGGGTGAATATTTCTACTTGTTGTGTTTATGTTTACATATGTTGGTATGTGCGTTTTGCAGACTTTGGGCAAGATTGGGCGGGTGCAGCAGATCTACCATGACAACGACCTCAAGGTGGAGGTCTGCAACACTTCCTGGACCTACAACCCCAACGCCGTAACCAAGGTGGCCTCCTCAGATGGGAGTGTACCGGGCAACTCCTCGGGAGAACGACTCTCCGCCTTACTGAAAAAGCTCTTCGAGACACACGTGTCGGGAGACGTCAATGAGGAGTTGGTCAAGTCAGCGGCCAATGGGGACGCAGCCAAGGTGGAGGAGATCCTTGCGGTTGGGGGCGGGGTTGCCTCCGGAGCTGTCGCTGGAGGAGGAGGTACACCACCCGCTGCCAGTCAAGCCAATGTGAATGGAGTGTTTGGGGGACACACTGCCCTACAGGTAGAAAATATGCTTTCTATTCAGATTTAAACATTTTTAAGGTGTTGACTTTTGTGTACTTGTTTTTTAGCTTTCATTATCACCAGTCTTTTTTAACACGGTGAGTCAGTTGGGCTCTGTAATTTTCTGCATTCTTGTCCTTTTTAGAGTTAGTCCAACATGTTGTAGAATTATTTTGTAAAATTATTAAATGTTATTGTTGCACTGTTGGTTTTATAGTCGTAAGAAGAAATAAAGATATTTATGCATTTTCGAATCATTCTGTTATCTTGTGGATATATACTGGCAAAAAATGTTAAGTTGTATATTTGGCATATTGATTTAATAATGAACTCTGATGAAGTTGTTTACGCTCTATAGAACTAAGTCATGTTAAATTAAAATTTCATGTGAATTAAAAAATAAATTTAACTTTTAGTCGTATACCAGGTTTTTTATTCAGACAAAAAGCTTCAAATGACTTTAAATTTTTGTAATAATACAAATTTATTCTATTTATTTTAATAACTTATTGAAGCTTATTAACCTCATTATAATATTTAATTATCAAAGAAGATAATATTATAAAATTCTAAATGAAATACGAAACGGAAAAAAACCACAGAGAATAAAAAGGTATCAGTCGCATCTGGGGATCGAACCCAGGACTTACGTCTTATCAGCACAACCGCTCTACCAACTGAGCTAATGAGACCAGTTTACTTTACGTCATCTTGATGGATATTATACCTCAAATTGGATCTCCTTTATTAATCAATTTATGTAATTTAGTTTTCTTATAAAATTAAAATAAAAGTTATATTATTATTATTTTGGACTGCTTTTGTAAAGAATGTATTGAGAATTCTGACATTAAATCTAACTTATAAATCTCAAATAAATTTAAAATTAACAAGTATTTTTTATTTTCTTTTTTTTTTATTATTTTTTATTTTTTAAAATTTTATTCCTTACTATTTTTTTATGTTGTTGATATGATTTTTTGTTAACTTATAATTATCATATGGATATGAGACTTTCATAGTAATACGAGTATGTATTAAAAGAAATGCCAACAGAGAGAGTTCATATCTCAAATAGTGAAAGAACGGATTTGCGGATTTTACTAAGCGAGGTTATTAACTCTTCTCTAAATGTAAAGATTTAAAATAATATAATGTGGGTGTTGTCTGCAGGCTGCCTCACAGAATGGACATCTGGAGGTGATACGCGCGCTGGTGCGGCACGGCGCAGACGCAGACGCTGAAGACCGCGATGGGGACCGTGCTGTGCACCACGCTGCCTTCGGGGACGAGGCGGCAGCGCTGCGGCTGCTGCGGCAGGCGGGCGCCGACCTTAACGCTCGCAACCGGCGCCGCCAAACTGCGCTGCATATCGCCGTCAATAAGGGCCATTTGGCCGTGGTGCGGACACTGCTGGAACTGGGCTGCCACCCCAGTCTGCAGGTCAGCCACTCCTTCCTTTAACCATTTTATTTTCAGTTACCACTGCCTAATCTGGTCCACTCCTCACATATGTATATGACAGTGGCAGTCGGTGACTTTTTGTAGAAGGGGTGCTGGACAATAAGTACCTACATACTTACCTACCATCAAATTAAATATACAAATTTATAAACTAGCCCATGAACAAGATGCAATTACTGACAAAAATAGTCTGTCAAATTAGATATATGTATAATCTAATATGTAATTCTTTACGCTCCACAAAATCAATTACAGATCCAAAATTTCTTAAATATCGTATGGATTAAAAATAAATTAAAACACTCCACAATGTAGATGGGTTGTAAGTACCTGAGTTTTCATTTACTTAACCTTAAGTTCGATTCGATGTTCCTCCTTATTTATTTCAGAATATTATAATATGTTCAAAGTGGGAGCTGGTTTTCCAGTATGTATATAGGTATTATATACATACTGTAGAATATGTTTTTTTCCGCAAAAAGCTGGACATAAGACTTTTTTGCATTAAGGATTCGATTATACAATCACACATTAAATTGGAATTGAAGTATATTCAATGTTTCAATAACTCATCTTCAGTTATTCAAGCCAAACTGTCAAACATGCGTCACGCACACGTCTAATCATTTAAAAAATAATCCACCCGAATCGAAATACGTATGCTTTTCTGTGCATTATAGCCATAAGCAATAAGGTGGTTCTTTTGTACCTTGGATGCTCTTGTTAAATGCGTATGCAGAGTTCAAATATATTGGAAGGCGGGACTCAATGCGCATGCGCCAACATCTTTGACTTTCGTGATTTTTAAATACGGAATAAAACACAGAGTCCACACTGTACTGGTATCTGTGTGTTTATGCGCATAGATATTTGAACATTGAAAATGTATTTATATTTCGATTAGCTCCGTGCGTGTCCTGTCGTTATGTGTGTTAAGTCTCTGAGGACAGGGCGGTGTCGAATTGTAGTAGATAGTGCTGTTTATGGTTAGAAAAAATATGTCTACAGCTTTTCGACTAGACTACAAGGGATGCGGAGCATCCACAGCATGTATGGACGGACCGTGCCTGGTATATGAGGTCTGTTTGAAAAGTTTTTAAAATTTTATTGTGATGGCCCCACATATTATAAATTTATTTCATAGTTGGCAAGTATTATTCATCAAACGGTGTATCAGACGTGTCATATAGAGGCAGATCCGAGTTGGCAAACAAGATTGTCATAACAAAATACGAGCAAGTCAAAACTTGTGAGAGATGAGAGTGAGAGAAAAGTGAGAGATCTTCACTCTACCCAGACCCACTCTCCTCTCCTCCGCTGAGACGCTGCTTCACCTCGGATGCCTCACCTTACCGCTACCAGGCAGAAATAGTCTCAACACCCAGCAACAGCTGACGTTACCTCAAGTGAACCACGAGCTTGCGGCAACCAGTCCGACCCTAATGCCGTCCCCGGATATGCCGCAACCTGACCCTGACAGCCACCGAGCCTACCCACGAGCTTACGGCAACCGGTCCGACCCTAATGCCGTCCCCGGATATGCCGCAACCTGAGCCCGACAGCCACCCAGCCTACCTACGAGCATGCAGCGACTGGTGCGGCTCAAATGCCGTCCCGGATACGCAGCAAACCTCGCTCATATGATAGCTGACACCATACCTCAAGCGATCGACCATACTGGCCGGTGCTACAAATCAAGTACGCTCCGGGCGATGACATCCCCACTTGGAAACTACCAAACACCTTTCTCAGGAGGACTAGCGAATCACAATAGTTATGCGTCCCTGTGTGCCGGTGCCCAAATATTTACACTCCCTTCAATTTTAGTCAGGTATGATGTATAGTTAGTGTTGGACATTGTCATAGTCGCGCTTCTTTTGCTTATGCATAATCATGGAAAAAAAAGTCTTTGTCATTTGGCCTCATGGAGTTGGGAAGCTGAGTTCCTGCACCATCAATTTCACTCCACATCAAAATTAAGTTCACAATGGAGTTCGAAAACCAAGATAAAATCCTGCCTTTTCTAAACGTAGAGGTGATGTGAAAAGAAGGTACGTCTGGGGCACACCGTGTATGGAAAACTAACTAACACCTTGTATGGAAATATGAATTGGTATCTAAACTCTGAATCGCATCGCCATCTAGTATAGAAAAGAGGACTGATACGTTGGTGACCCACAACTACCAGAATGTACGTAGAACCGAAAATCGTACCGGAGCTTATAACGCTAATAGATGCATTAGAACGAAACGGTTACTCCACGAGACAGATAAAGCAGATTATAATAGCCAAATCTACCCCGATTAAGACAGAATTGAACAAGAGTTACAAGGCTACGCTTTCTTGCTTTATGTTCACGATGTTACTGACAGAATACACACAGAATCATCAAAGATTTTCTTCCATCAGGGCCTCCTGTGTAAAGTTACTTTAAAAAAAAAGAATTAGCAGAGATACTGAGGAAAGAAAGCATCAAGACGGTCTGCTGAACAGTGACGAAAATCCAAGACCTGCTGAGACCTGCAAAAACCAAGTTTTCTCTTGAGATAGATGGAGTTTATAAACTTAGCTGCTCAGGATGTGACAAGGTATGTACCAACCCCAACCCCACCCCAACCCCAACCCCAACCCCAACCCCAACCCCAACCCCAACCCCAACCCCAACCCCAACCCCAACCCCAACCCCAACCCCAACCCCAACCTCAACCCCAACCCCAACCCCAACCCCAACCCCAACCCCAACCCCAACCCCAACCCCAACCCCAACCCCAACCCCAACCCCAACCCCAACCCCACAACCCCCAACTCCCCAACCTCAACCCCAACCTCTAACCCCAACCTCTAACCCCACCCCAACTCTGCTTCCCTGTTTGAATCTAACGAGAAAGGATATCTAAATATAAAATTACTCGATATAGATATACATATTTTTGAATGTCGGGGGGGGGGTCTCGAACAAATTATATGAATCAAGTAATAATATTAAATCCATTCAGCAATCAGATAACTAATTTATTTCTATTGATTTCTGATGATAGACTTAATATCTCTTTTTATTACAGGGATTAAAAAAAAATATGTACATAAATAGATATACAAAAAAAAACATATAATTTCCTATAATTAGTTATTGTTTAGTTGATCAATTTTTTCATAAAAAACAAAAATGTAATAAGATGCCATTTCCCTCAAGTCAGCAGGAATATTACATAACTTCGGAAGACTCCTGACAAGAAATAATACAACTCTCGGCAAGTACAACGAAGAATTTTTCGGTTATGCGAAGTAACGATTCCGCAAACAAGAGTTTTCCAACCTCATCAAATCGCTAGATACTGGCTTAGCTTATTCCGACATCGATACCCTCTGGGAAGATTTGGACAAGGATGGCAACAATTTTATTTTCTATACTATCCTCTCGAAAAGACTACAATAATTTAAAGAGAATAATCCTCTAAATAACAATAGCAAAATTGACCAATAGTATCAGATGGCTATGACAAAGAGCAAGATTCGAGGACAATCATCATCTGCAACAACAAACCAGCAAGCTCAAGAAGAAAAGCTGATATTTTTAATGAAAGAGCTCAAAGATAGGCTGGGAGAGTCAGAGGCCTATCAAATACTGGATGTGTTCGATATCGACAGAGATGGTTAGCTTAATTCTGAGGAGTTAAAACAGTTGCTTCTCAGCTTCGATATCGAAAAAGAAGAGGATTTAAAAGGGATTTCCCAAAGGATTTTGGGGGAGAAACAGACCAAGAGACCATTCAAATATATCCTTGCCCAATTAGGATTGGAGAATATGGCTCAAAGGATAGATTTTTAGCAAATACCTCTCGACCAAAGTGTTATCAAATCAAAAATATTTAATAAAAGTAATAGAAATTCTGAAGTATTCTCAGCGGATTCATGCAACAATAACGAGCCAATATACAGGTTCAGTACCAGTAGTTTAAATATAGATAATCATCTCCAGGATACTACTAATTCGTTCGATCAGCGAGTGCAGAATATTCCTTAAATATTGGAACCCTACTTTAACTATTCTTCTGAGCTTAGTGAACCACTCACCAGTATGGCTTTGGCATGTTTTATCTAACAAACAAGGTTCAAGGATATTGATAATCCTTATTCAAATAAGGCTCAAGGGTGGATTTTTGTGACTGACATTTTTCGATCTGATTATGCCCTTTTCGAGTCCGGAAAGTCAGCAATTAACAGAGGCCGAAAAGGACTTGGCCAACTAATGGAAGCAAAGAATATCAATCAGGGAGGGGTGGGAGATTGTTATCTAATGAGTGCAATAGCGGGTGTGGTGGAGCACTATCCTGAACTAATATATAGGATGTTTGTCTTAGATAAAAATCCTGCCTCCATCTATGGTGTGAGACTCTTTGTTGACGGTGCTTGGGAAACGATAATCACAGATGCTTATTTTCCTGTCAATAGACACGGTCATCTGATTTATGCAAAGCCGCAAAAGACGGAGATCTGGGTCATGATACTAGAAAAGGCGTGGGCTAAACTTTATCGGTCTTTTGATAACATCCATGCGGGATATTCTGAGGAGGGTCTGACAGCAATGACTGGTGCTCCTTGCATAAATCTCGACTCTGGGGAACCAGGAGCATTGGAAAGATTGAAGATTGCATTGAAAAAAGGTTATATAGTTTCCTGTTCAGGGTCAGACATGCTTGAACAGATGACTGCAGGCGAACAGGAGAGCCTAGGGATTTATTCAGGCCACGCTTATAGCTTGCTCAAGATCTAATAAAATATATCGCATCTTGATGGAAGAATCACACTTCTGAAGATCCGCAACCCATGGGGCAGCAAGGAGTGGAAGGGAGACTGGGGTTTCAATTCGAATAAATGGAACTAAACTTTGAGAAAAAGACTTGACTATATACGCAACCCCAAAGACGGATCTTTTTATATGCGACTATAAGATTTTCTAACATATTTTCGAAGACTGTGTATATGTGCAGTGGCACTGAGCCGTTAAAACAGCTCAATCAAAATCAGTTCCTCCAGAAACTCTTCGACAATGGCGAGATTTAGGGTAACTGTCCCAGGAGATTACTTCCTTTCGATTTACCAGGAGAGCAAACGAAAATATCAGCACTCAGGGAACTACACTTTATCAAAATCTCGCATGTTTGTTGGAAAAGTCAAAAATGGTAAGGTGACAGCCGTAGCGAGTAAAGCTTGCTTAGATAGGAACTTGCATATCGAGACTACTTTGGAACCAGGGGATTACCTAGTGAGCTGTAAAATTGCTTGGAAGTTTAAAAATGAATCTGAGTTTATCTTGGCTGGATACGGTCCTCAAAAACTCAAGTTTGAAAGGGTACCCAAGCATAAGTCATTTATCAGAGAGTGGGTTGAAGATCGGGCCTCATTCGAGTTGGGAGAGAAGATCTACTATGAGAAATACGGGCATCAGTTCGCCAGCTCGTATAAGATTTTATTTTGCGACCCTAGAGAGGGTTACGGGTACGTGCTGATCAGAAACAACAGCCAGGCTGTGGTACAATTTACTATTGTTTTTAGTCAGCTGAAAGGTCTGAAACTAGTTAAACCTGACACATTTCCTTTGAAAATGATAGTGGTGCCTGGAGAGACTATAATTCGTCCATTAACTGTCGACTCTGCGGGTTTCAACTATTCATATAAATAATATCTGAATATTATTTCATGATTCATATTATTTATTTTAGATTGTTAATTGGGGGGATCGTATGTTGTATTTTTTTTAATTCTAAGATGTTTTATTGAATAATACACTACCAGTTTAGCACAAAAAATATAGTATGCCTTTTATAACGAAACGTCAGTTTCTTATCTTATTTACTTTTCATAGCTGCTTTACCCAAAAGATACAGATAATTGTTCATTTCTTTCATAGTTTTTTTTAAACATTTAAAAATAAAATTACTCTCCACTGGACAAGAAATAGTCAAAAAAACAAATTTATAAAATCAAATATCGAAAGAACTTAAAGAAAATAATATGACATCTTTAGATCAACACTCCATATTAAGCTAGAGTTACTTCGAAGCTGAACTTGCCCATCTTTCACAACCAATTTACTGCAGGATCGAAAAAGACCGAATGAAAAACATACTGCCCTGTTTCAACAACACTTACCCTAAAGTTGAGCTTATCGAGTAATTCTGTATCAGCCTCAACCACTGTAAAAATCTGTATCTTCAATTAAAACACCTTCTCTTCCTCCACGAAATCATCGCCAAAACAAAGATTCCTAAATCTTATTTTCTTGAGGTTCTCAGCAACAATGTCAAGCTTCGCCCTGATCGAAAGGACTTGTTTGGGGTATATTTGAGCCGAGTTTTCGCAGAGCCCTATCTTTTATATTTGAAAAAACTCTGCGGAAAGAGTGAAGTTTACACATATTGTTCGTATGACTGCTCTGCTGATTTCGAGCGTCTTCAAACCCCTTTTTCTCAAAGAACCGTCAATAATCCCTCGCTCTACTTTCTTTCTGCCATAAATTTGCTTGACTGTCCACTGCGATTCCTCTAATAAACCAAAGCATTGACTGACGTGTTCGCGAACACCTACCCTTTTCTGCTAGATATCATTTTTATGGTGGCCACGGACGCGATAAATATATACTCTAAAATAAAGTCCCTCTCGTCTTTTTTGAGTACTTAGAGTGATGCGAAGTAAGGAAAAGAAAGCAGTGCATTAGTGTTTTAATGCGCAAATAATGTCAGTCGACTAATATCAAAAGCCTGCAAACTCCTGGATCAGAGTTTTTTGGTGCACGAGCTGGAGTTGCCGGACGATTTTCGAAGTTGTGACTTGTTTGAGAATGAATTGACCACAGAGGTCGTGCATTAATTCATGGACAGTCCGATCAAATTTTCGAAGAAAAAGTACGAATAGGTGAATTAAAATAGAGGTATTCTAACTCTGAAGAATTGCGAATAATCTATGTGATGCAATTATTATATTGATATATGTATATAACATATATTCTACTTTAAATTACAAATTATATTTTATCTGTATACAATTGAGTCGAGATAAATGATAATCATTTGAAAAAATATATCTTATTTAACAGCTCTATATTATTTATTCAAATATAATTTTTAATCCTTATATATTTTTTTTATTAATGTTTACGTTCGATTTCAAATAGTCTCAGCAAATTAAAGCAACCCAAAATGCAGCTACTTAAAGTTAGATGGATAGCATCTGTCCATCTTAATAGGCTTCATATTAAATATACTCGGAAGATAATCAAATCGGCAGATACAAGAGAGCACTGGTTAAGCTCGAATACTAGAACACACTCAAAGAGGAAGCCATCAAGGCTGCAGAGACTCTCATATATGAACTTCAAGCATAAGTAAGCAAATACAATCCTAAAAATCACGATGTCTCCAAGTATTTATATTTAGAATGATCGACTTATTGCGAAACATTAAAGATAATTAGCCAGTAGAGATGAAAGAATCGAGACTTTACAAAATATGTTGAAACATAATGATAATAGCAATATAATATCTCACAAAGCACTAACATCACAGACGATGCAAATAGATATTCAACATCAAAAGAATGGATAGGTATGTAAAAAATCGCTAGTAAATACTGAAAAAGAAAAACTCAAATCAAGATTCAAAAACCTCCTCAATAGCCATCAAAGCATGAATAATAACCTCAGATTAGTTGATCAACCCTAATTCATTGATAATAACCACAAGAGCAATTATGCGAGCCAAAGAACAGATAACAACTCAAAAACCTTCAGTCCAGGATAATTTAATAATAGCCTTAATTGCTATGTCAATTAAAGTCAATAAAAATCTCAATAGGATGGCTTTAGAAAATCAAAAAATAGACTAAACATTATGAACAATAGCAAGGAAAGGTTAGGCAGCAATGGAAGGAATAAGCCCAAAAATGGCCGAAGTCAAGCGATACTCCCAACCAACCCCAAAAATAGTTTGATCGGGTACATCAGGAACATAGGTTCGAATAAATAATAGGAATAGTCGCAATATGCCAGTAGCACCTATAGGGGTTCAAACAAAAATAATAAAAATATGAACAGGTTTGAAACGAATAAAGGTGGGATGGAACTGGAAATAGCTATTCTTAAAAAAAGATTAGATGAGAAGGACGAACAAATGGAGAGATTGGCAGCGAACAACAGCATAGTCGAGTTGAGGTACAGTCAGTTCATAGATTCGTTAGCCCATTCCAACAAGTAAAACAGACCAATTAACTGTCAACGAACTCTCAGATATAGTTGAATTGTATTTTGATAATGAACCAAACAGTTAGATATTTAAAACATCATTAATTCTGTCAGCTTCCATCGTTCAAAATTTATTCGTGTCTTTAGTAGACATCAAGTTATTAATGAAATCGTACTTATCCATGCCTCCTTTATGGTTATTGTCTCTGCTGCAATACCTGACGATCTGTTCAGCCTACTTCTCACTCAACTCCATCCCCACTTCCTCGGCTTTTCTCCTCAGCGACTATCCAGTTATCAAGTGTTAGGAGCTGTCACTATTTGAGAAATCCTGAAACATCTCTTCGTATTGTTTATTTGATAGGCGACCAACATCAGTCTACCGTTAGTGCAGGAATATTTAGATAAAGTCCTCGACATCAATGTAGCCCTATTATTTTTGTTTAAACCGACGGGTATCTTTTAAGAATGGAAGATAGGTGTTTATCATTATTTTGTTCCCATTAGCTATTGTTAATATAAATATGTATATATTACACACAATTAATTAAATAATAATGATTAGAGAATGGCAGATACCGATGCTATAAATAAATTATTCTATTGCTTTTAGACTGAGCCGTTGGCGATTGCCTTTGTCACAGAATCTGCGGATGACTGTATCAAGAGTTTTATTGGTGAAACCCGCTGAGATAAAAGGCCCAAGCTTGATTTTATTGGTGGGATTACTAAATATTTATCTGGCTTTCAACGGGCTTTTTTCCATTTAAAATGTTTAAAATGAATCAATTTTTTATTTGTAAATCACAAATTATGTAAAAAAATATAGTATATTGGTTTTACAAATATAATAGATATATATATTTTTTTAAGATTATTTATCCTTTTTACTACCTACTTTGTTAGTATATAATTAATATTGAATATCTTAATATATTTATCGATACAGAAATTCCTTCTAGTATACCGCCCCCCAATCACATCACGACTTAAAAATAGATGGTATATCTACTTTACTTTTGTTACCCCCATACTTTTATACTATTTTAGACCACTCGAGAGCAACAATAACTCAGTAAAAGTTTCGTCGAAATGATCGGCTGTACGAAATAAATAGCCACCAAGTTCCTCACCAATGCGAAGTGGGATTTCAATAGAGCAATGGATATGTTCATGGATAGTAACGAATTCGTCTAGAAATAGCCACCTGCCACTTAAGTTACTCCGGAAATTATATCCTATTATGAGCATTTGAAGAAACTTACATAGCACCAAGGCGATTTCTTCGAGTATTAAGCTCTCTCCTAGTTTCTGAAAGATTTAGGGATCAATGAGCAGGATTCGATCTTAGGCTATCTCTTTTTTCTAATGAAAGGCGAATGCAACATCTAAATAAAGAGATAATAGTTTTATCGACTTTTCACGACAGTGCGATGCAGAGATGTTAAAGCTTTAAAGCAGGAGATTCCTAGACTTCGAAATGAGTTGACAAAGCATTAAAACTTCTTCCCCGTCTATCTGTATTTATTTAACCTTTTCAAGGCGACTCCCAAAACAATGGATATCGAGATGGCCAAAGGCCTATGGTCAGTGTATTTAGATCCCAAATCATTTTATTTCTTTAACTAATATATGGAGTATCTGGATGTCATTGACCCTAAAACACAGGTGACCTTGGACTTTTGGAAAATGATTTACGAATTCGGTTTGACAATCAAGAGCGATATCAACAATCATAATTAGATGCAAGGGTGGCCTATTGCTGTCGACTAGTTCGCTAACTTTATTCGGAAAAAGAAAGGAATGATAGTTTGAAAAAAATATATATCATTAAGAAAATCATAAAATTGGGGAATAATTTTATCATTCTCTCATATCAGGTTAATTTAATACCGAATCAAAGACTTATGGAATAATTTATATGGTGATTTGTAAAACTTAGGCAATTTATCTTTTATATCTATAAAAAAATATAGATATATGTAAAAAATTATAAATCTTCATACGGGAGAAAAAAAAAACAAGCATGTGAAATATCTAAATATGAATATTCTCGATTCACTATTTCTATGCAAAACATTTAGTTGATCAAATATTTCAAAGTCTCTGTTCAATATCTTAAAGTATTTTGATGACCTCAACGAAAGATGGTCTCTGCGATTAGTTGAGAGCCCAACATCTACCAATTAGTTTCTTAAAGTCAGGAGGGCAACCAGCATTTATTTTATTTAGATTGGGCCTCCCATTTTCTAGAGTAACGTACTTAAGTATGGCAAGAGGTGATTTAAACTCTTTATACGGAGTTTATCTGCTTGCTATTTCCCAAAGAACAACGCCAAACGAAAAAACGTCAACTTTGAGTGAGTAATTTTTATTTTCCAGAAGTTATGGAGCCATCCAGTGCTAGAAATTAATTAAGAATAAAAATTAAATAATTTTAATGAATAAATTGCATTACAAGTGTCCCAAGCGCTGATGTCATGAATTAAGCATCAGGGTTTCTGGAGAGTCCAAAATCAGTAACTTTTAATACAATGTTTTAGTCGTTAGATTTATATTTCTTCTAAATTAAAATACTGAGATATTTATTAGTATTTGTTAAAAAAATATAATATTGTTTAGGAAATAAATAAATATAAGAATGATATGAGTTTATGTGTACTTAAGGGATTTTAGATCACGATGGATGATCTGAGGGTTACAACTATGAAGGAAATTCATGGCAACTGCAATCTGTTTGGAAATTTTAACGCGAATCCTCCAGTTGATATCGAGGTCCGTTCTTTTATGGAGTAACTCGAAAAGGTTTCCACCTTCGCAATAATCGATCAGCAAGTAGAAGTCATCGTTCTGTTTCGAAATCGCTATGAAAGTCACCAGATTTTGATGTTTTTTTATTCTGATTAAAGTGGTGAGTTCGCGTTCGAATTATTTAAAGATACTCGCATTTTGTTTAGTCTTTACCTTTTTTATGGCGACGACTTTGCCGTTGAAGGTACCCATAAATACTTCCCCAGTACTTCCGCTTCCAATATTTTTGTTGAACTGTATCATTTTGAACTCCGTTACGACATTGCTACTCCTAATCAGCTTTTTGAGCTATTATTATTTTAACTATTGGCATATTTACTCTTACAAAGCGAGAAGGTTGATATTCTTTTAACTGGGCTGGAGCTGTGTAGGAGGTTTGGTCATGTTCGTCATGTTAATTGTAGATTTAGATACACCAATAAATTCGTTGTTAATTGTTGGGGATATTGTTTTTGATGCTTGTAATAAATGGGCGGTGCTTGAAGTGGTTTGACTATTAGGGTTCAGATATTGTTGAGAAGGAGCGGGAGATATCTAGCTTGTTGTTGTGATTGTTGTGGGTGCTCCATAAAGAGTCCGATTTTTGTTCATTGTCGCATTATTATTAATAAATACTTGATTGGGTGGACTTATAAAATCAAATGCATTGAATTAAAGAAGCTTGTTCGGAGGGAGGCTGGAGTTATTTGTTGGATTAGTTGTTTGAGACAACTTGCCATTATTCCTATTAGTGGATATATTCGTTACTTGGCCGCCTGTTGCTATCTGGGTCAAGTCTATCAAGTCTGCAGCTATATCACTCTTCGATGGAACGGTTGACAAGCGACCAATTATTTTATTGTCTTGCAGGTTGGCAGGTGTACTGGATTTGCCAGTCCATTCATGATCTGGAGTAATTACTGATTTTGAACTATACATAGTTTTTGACATCCTGGCTGATGTATCTTGCTGATTTTCAACAACAGACTTTCCGATCGTTGGCTTCTTTAAGTTTTCTGCGTAATTACTACTTGATAATATAGGCTACATAGAAGGTTGACCCCTGCGTACTGTACTCGGATTAGAATTTGCAGCAAATACACTTTTATTGGTATTTGCTGTGACTGAACCACTTCCTATCTGGAAGATGTCGTTGAAGTTGGGCGTCACTTGAGTCTTCGGAGAAGTCCATTGAACCTAAAAGTCTTTTTACTTCTGAATCTGGGTGCGATCGTTGTTGATAATGCCAGTTTGCCCATTTTTAAACCCTCCACTTCCGCTAGTAACCTCCGTTGTTGCTGAACTGGTTAATTTACTGTGAATTACGGACTTCGTCAGATTAGTCGAAGGTTAAAATGGTGTTGTTTGATTAGGATAAGGTTACAATTGGACTTTGTAATCGTCAAAATAATTAATTGAACTTTTTTTCATAATATTATTTTCTTGCTGTGTTGCAACAACTGCAGTTTTTATGACGTTTGCATTATTATTAGTAGTAGTATTAGTGTTGGATTGGCGGACCCAATTTTCGAATCCATTATTTTCTACTGGAGTTTTTTTGGAGACTTCATATGTCTTGAAAACATTATGAAAGTCTGTAATCTCGTTTTGTTTAATATTGGAAGTGTTGAGAATATTACTGTTATTATTATTATTATTATTATTACTACTGAACTGAAACTGGGATTATTGTTGAGGTCTTGAGGTTACGTTTTTATTTATCTACAATTGTTTGGGCACTTGTGGTGTCACTGTTAAGATGTTACTGCTGCTATTCTGCACACATTGGACTTCTGAATCCGAATCGCCAGCTTCTTCTCCAAAAAGGACAGAAGTAGTGTTATTACTGTTAGTAGAGACATTATTACTATTAGTCAAAGTTTTTGTGTTACCACTTGTAAAACTATTAAACACTGCCTCTCCTATGCTTCTATTATTTGCATCACGATAGCAGAGGGGAAGCACTAGATTCTTATAAGCCTTCATGGAACTGTAGTACAGTTCGAAAACACTCACATTTACGTTTTAGACCACTTCGAAATCTAATTCATATTTATACATCATGAAACTCGATTCTAATGAACTTAAAGGATGCATATCAGGGATGTTTGGAGGCTTTGGTAGGGCTCGCAATGCTCTTTAGAGCGTAAGTTAAATAAAACTGGTACGCTCGATACTGGATTCATTTCTTTTATGAACTTAAATGTCTTTAATAATGCAAACGAAGAGCAGGACGAGGCTGACCGTGATGTCGTAGATTTAGTCGCAATATAAATATTTTATGAAGACTGATAGTTCTGAGGTGCCAAAGTTACATCGATCGTAGGAACTGGTAAAAGCAGCGAGGGCTTCAAGCAATGCTTCTAGAGTCTGACCTTTGATTTTATTAATGCACTCAAGCTTGTGCAGATGGTAGTTTCCTTCAAATATTTCGCCATTTTGTTGCAATAAATCTATTTTACTCCTGATTATTTTCGACAGCTAGACGACAACATTGGCGCCACATCCAAAATTATCATAAGCTCGATTATTGCCCATTGTAATATTATTAGTATTGTTATTGTGGCGGGGTTAATTCGCACTGTTCACCATATCGGTAATCTCTCTGAATGCAGAAACAGCCTGGCTGTTTTCTATTAACGACTTCGGGCCACGCCTGATCAGATTCCATATCAAAGCCAGGATTTTAATGCAGACAGTCGGATTTGAAAGACGCACTTGTGAATGTTACTTAAGTACTTTACATATTTTAAAAATTTTATCGTTGTTTCTGTAGATTTTTGCCAAGAGAAGAGCAATATACTTCTCATCGGGAGTATTCTCTCCCTCTTCAGTGTATGACATTATACAATTTTCAGATTCGTTGACTAGATTTCGACGCTATTAATATCCTACACTAATGTTCCCACCCTTCATGTTGCGTTGAAGATTATCTTCTGCATTGTGGCTTCCTACTACCACTGTATTAGTACTGTTATTATTACTATTATGAGAACTGTTTTCAAGACTATTATCGTCAAGTTTCAAAGCAAGCCATTTCAACAGATAAGATGCTTTAGGACGACGAGTTACATCGGTCAGACACATTCGAATCAGCTGCTATAAGACCGGGAAGGCGGTCGAGTTCGGGGGTATGGTGAATTGTAGATTTACCACCGACAGAGAGCTTGGAAACGGGTACTGTTTATAGCATATCTCATACGCTGTACAACCCAGGCAAAAAACATCTGCGCGAGTGTCGATTATGGACTTGGCGGGAAACGGATTCAACATTTCAGGGGCTAGATGCTTATGTGTACCATCAATCATCTCGTTAATAAAGTAGTTTTCTCTGGCTTATTATAGGGTTATTTTTTTCGTTATTGTCTTATCGAAGTTAATCAGGCAGTACCCTCCCTGCATTTTTTGAAAGATATTGTCGGCATTCAAATTTAAAAATGCGAGGTTTTTATCTTCCATCTCCACCAAAAAGAGTAGCAGGTCTTTGATTATAAGCAGGATTTCCTTTTCGGTTGTGAGAGATTGAAGCTGATCTCGTAAGGCTCCATTTTTTCTAATTCCACTGAAAATGAATAGTCCGAATTTGCCTTTTCGGTACTCAATCTCTCCCGAGTACATCAGTGTCGCGATTTGTGGACATTTGACGAACGACTAATATAAATGCCTACAATATTTTTAAAAAAGTATGATTTTTTCTTGTTTGAAATTGATGAATATTTTTAAGTATTAATATTGTTCTAGTTTATGATTTTTGATTATTTGTTTTTTCTACTTTTCTTGCCGATATTTGAACAAAGACAACTCAGTCTAGAGGTCTATGACTTTGCAAAAGAGAGAATCGTAATTTGTTAAGAAATACAGTTCGTCTTGGCTTGCCTGTTCTATCGTTGTAAAAACCATATAATAATGTCAGGTATATAGATGAGATATTAGTATTTTTTGGCAAGAGAAATTGTACCCATATAGCAATATTATTTGAGCGTGATTTCATCAGAGTTGAACTTGATGGTGTATCCTTTAAGCCTACATAAATCCTCTTTCATTTTATTAATATATTTTGGCGAAATCGAAAATAGTAACTATTTGGTTCGAGAGATGAATTTAGATAAATTGTAGATGTATATTATTATAGATTATATTAATTTGCTTTTTTTTAATATTTTGAATTATCTGAATTTATATGGATTATCAACTATATATATTTTATTCAATATCATCATGCAAATAATAAGGATAAATATTTAAATCTTCTTTTTATATTTTTCTTGTTTTCGAAATAAAATAACTTGACCTAACCCCCTATTATAACTTTTAATTTCAATGATTGAATATCTCTCGTCTGGATTTATAATTTCTACTGTTAACTATCGAAAACGAAATACAATAAAAACACATCGTTTCTTAATATTACAAAACTTTGAAGATTATCAAGTAATATACATAGATTTCAAAAATATGTTTTATGCTATTTTTTCGAATATTAACTTGATAGTGCAATCAATGAAAAATCGATTGGAGGAAAAATATATGGAAAATAAGTAGTGTTTTTTTTAGGAATGAATTTTCAATTCTAGTCGAAATCCATTTTAAGAGAATGCTGGGAGTTCCCGACCGAAACAATCCAGCCAACAAGTGCGAGTACTGTGTAGATTATGGTGATAGCATTCAGTGCAGAGTAATTAGAGTGGCTGATATTATACTTCACCACCTGTTCATGAGATACATTTACCATTACGTAACTTGCCAGATAAACTATAAAGTTAACCAAAAAGATATTCTCAGGAAAGATAATTATTTTTTTTTAAATTAACTTAAATTGTTTTTTACAGACGAACGCTATTATACTATTAACATAGAATTTCCTTTGGTTATTAAGTTCGCTTGCGTTTGATCGAGATTATCCTCTATTATCTATAGATGTTGTACATTAAAAAATAGCATGTCGATTTTTTATCATGGTGGATCATTAATGAGATAAAGGTTAAATAGATAGTTTTACATATTCTTTTCGCAGTCAGCACTGTGTGAAAAGCTCCAAATGCACTGATGAAACTACATATCCTTATCAGCTGGTCGATTCGGTACACCTGGTCCCAGTATTGCGTAGTCGTCGAGAGATTGAGAATAAGTAGCTGAAGTAAGCAGAGTCCTCCCAAAATTCCTTGGAAGAAAAATACGAATTTGTAGACTATCTCAATGATTTGGTTGACAAGGATGTGCATTTCTGCCTCGAAATAGTCTGATGTGAATATATGGATAGGTTATTCTTATTTAACCAGGTACTACGATGAAATCTGGGCGAAATCTCCGGTCCTCAAATCTAAATGATTGTAAATAATATCAGACAGAGTAATGTGTTGAGGGAAGGTTGTTAGATTTTAAGGATACTTTCAAGATATATTTGAGATTTATCTGCAGAGACTTCCTTGTCGAGGAGTTTAGTTTCGAATTCTGTGAATCTTTTGAAAGAGTACTATTCTGTCACCTTATCTTCCTCGTCATAAGTGAGTTAGACTTCCCCATTGGTGAAGTTTCGAGGGCCTTGTCGATTGAGTCGGAAAGAGTTATGTCGATCAGTCATCAGGTTTATCGATTATTAAGCTTGACTTATTCGAATGGATATATATTTTTATTATTATATATATAACAATGTATTTAAATTATGTATATTTATTTAAAAAATGGGTAACTGATTTGATTTTTTTTCTTTCTTTCAAATTGTATAAAGTAATAATTCATTCTCAATTTGATTGTTAACTGCATCGAATCATACGTTGTTATTTACTCCTAAAGTTTTTTAATAAAAAAGACATAATTGCAGAATGAAAAGATCGAAAAACAATGATTTCTAACTAGCAACCTCCAGAATATTGATCCATAAATCAAATGTTTTAGGGATATTTTTTTATATAGCATCTATAGCGTTTTATACTTATTTTTGGACAATAAAAATCAACCAAGTTTCGAGAGCTCACCATTAAGTCTTTCCATCCTTGACCTTAACGAGCAGTCCAAGAATGTCGAACCGCTGTAAATTTGCAGGCCGCCCAAGATAGTGTGGTCAACTTCGTAAGCGACTTTAAAGGAGATGCCCTTTCGACCCTTTTGCAATGCTTCAACAACTCTCTTCTTCTCTTCTTCGGACAACTATTTGGCACAAATGACCTTGATGTCTTCTTCTTTATTCAGAATCTTATAGTATTCTTGGTATTTTTCGATCACTTTGGGCAGGTCAGACAGTCTATAAAAGTTCTCCAATTAATTGTTTAATATGGGGTAATTTCGAATGGATTTGACTATAGGATTTTGTAGAGATATACCTTCCCGAGTCCACGAGAGTGTGAATGAAGTTAGTAGAAAGGGTCGAAACACTGGCGCCGAATGCTGCATCTAAGAGGTCCCTCTGCTGTTGTTTCTTGACTGCGGAGTTTTTGAGAAAGTCTCTAAAAGGGCTGCTGGCAGCAATCACTCCTTGGATGTATTTAAAATCTTCGAGTATGGTATGCAGGGACTAGGATTCGAAGTACAAATGTTATATAATTGCATTTTTTTGTTGATTTTTACCTCTTGTTGACTGGCGATAGTAAAGAGAGAACCAGCGTATCTTCCTGGGGCATTGTCAGCAAGGGCAGGTGCTTTGTGGCCTATTGATCAATGAAATAAAGATGGAGTTGAATATTGATGTGTGCATTCTATATTTTTTGGAGGATTGGTATTACCTGGAACTGACTTGATGATGTTTTCAGCGCTGAAAAGATACTTGGAAAGATGATTGAACTTGGATAGCATCGATTGGACTAAAGGAAAATATTATCTTTTTTAAAATAAAAATATAGATATTTATGTATTTTATTTTATTATTATATTAATATATTGTTTATTGTTATATGATTTAGATGATAATCTACGATGTTTCAGAGATATAGATAAATATGTTGTTCATAATGTAAAGAACTGAGTTTTTTCAATTTAATTTACAGTCAAATATAATAATATAAATCACCCTAAATAGGGTTGAATAAAATCGGATCGACATTAAAAACCAATTGACTAGATCTGAGTTTCTGAGTTGATTCGAAGCCCTTATACATTTTTTTAGCGAGATATATTTATAAAAATTATTATGTACAAGTTTAATGTCAAAACATTGAAGAGTTAACATATATAATAACCACAATGTAGATGCGCTGTTTCTTTAGTTCAATAAAAGATGGGATTGAGTGATTTTTGCCTATAAACTATGTTAATTAAAAAACACTTTTCCGAATTAATTCTTAGTTGAATAAAAGCTGTATAATCTATCCATATTTAAAGTTTTAGCAACCATATGGTCAGAATGTCTCAAGATTTATTAACCACACATCAATTTATTTCCTGATTCTACTTTATTTTTTTTAGATGCTCTATTTAACCCTGAATCGTAACCACCATAATATTATAATAATATACATAATAATATATACATTTGAATAAAATATCAAATTTCTACCATCTGCAAAAAATATATATCATCACAAGTATGTCAAGTAAACGAATCATTGACTTGCTATCGAGAAATAGTCTGTCGAAAGTCTTGAAAGCGCTCAAGCAACTGAGCCCAATTATCATTCCCACATCGGTTAATCTTTCACAGGCAATCAAGCCTATTTCTAAACCTTCGAACTACATTGAAACGGTTCAATCGTAACAACGTGAACTGAACTTAATAAAGTAAGAGGTCAAAGAAAAATACTTCAGATAGGGATAGTCGAGCTTTAAAAATTCTAACCTCAGAGCAGTCAGATCTGCCAAAGTGGAACAGCATACTCGACGAATTCTTGACAACCACACATTCATACTCAAAGGCCCAGCTCTCGTCGAACAACTAAGAAATGAGTTTGAAATCCCAACCATTGCACAATGTAGCGAATGGCTCCAAAGGCTATCTGGGCCTGCCCTTCAGGAGTCAAAGGACGTTCTCTACTAATTATAGCGCGTACTTTACTATATATTTGGGAAGAAACAGATCAAAGAAGGATTTTTAAAATAGTAAGGCTATCTTCTTCACATTAATTGTCTATCCAAAAAGTACGAGCTGCAGATCATGAACCAATAATTTTAGAAAGCCCAATGGACTATCGACAATGTGATGGTTAAACTTGAGGCTTTGAGTTTGGAGAGGGGTTAGAAGACACCTTCCGAAATTAAATACAGCTGGGTCCTTCGATACGGACAAGTGCAAGAGGCGCTAAATAACTCTGACAAGGCCGAGCTTGAGTATGCGAAGATTTTGGATTTCGAAAGAAAAGAACCTGTGGACGAGAAAATGGTTGACATTATTGAGGAAACTGCCCTGAATTTGTGCCAATTATTAGTAAGATAAGGTAAGAAAGATGCGCTTAAACACTACAAACGGAAAATCAAATCCTCAAATCATAAAATAATTTTCAAAGAAGCCATTAAGATTCTAGATAGCCGAGCTCAAATCTGAATGATAACTATGTTTTTTCTTCTTCTTCTTTTTTTACTTTTGAAATCGAATTAAACTCAATTTTTATAAATGTTTTTTAGCATTTATTATACAAAATATGATGATTATTATTATTTTAGAATAGATCATTTTGGTTTTAATATTAACTTAAAATTGTCATTATATGGATTATCTCGATTTCTAATCATAAAAAAAATAAAGTATCAATTATGTCCAATTTCAAGATATAGTAGTAGAATGTTAATATTTTTTGCTAGAATTTTGTTAAAAAAATAATAACTAATACATTGCCATTGGAAAAAAAGGCTAACGACTTGACTAATATTCATAAATCAATCTACCCCCTATCTACCATTGTTTTATTTATTTAATAAAATCATTTCAAAAATAGGTGTTCTGCATATTCCTTATCAAATATACATAAGTTCGTAGATAAACACGTAGACATTTTTTTAATCTATTCTACCGGAATGATAATTGGTAAAGTTATTCTATTCTGCCTAATTTACCCAATATTGGCTCGCTACTGGATTCAAGACATCATTGGCTAACTACCAAACCCCACCAATTGCTCGTAATGCAAGGTATTCACTTACAAATTTATCACCGGAAACAGCTGGTATCTGAGATGGGACTTACCCTTCGACATAGTTGTTGATACACAACTCTACTCCTCTGTCTACATCCACGCGGAATCCTACCTCACCTTCACCATGCCTTGCGTCTCCCTTAGTTCCTGTACCTCCCTTCCTATTATAAAACTTCCTATAACCTAAGATACTCAAAACAATCCAACATTGACTATCTACTCCAGTCCTGACAACTCTTTTTTTACCATCGTCTACTCGCGTCCAACCGTGGACTGGCAGCTCACATTTTCTCACAACGATTATTCGAATTTCTCGGTGGCACAGAGTGGGTCATCCTAATCAGTTGATTCTCAGCTTTGTACTATAACAAGCGAGTGTTTCACTTTAACCAGGACCAACCCAGTACGGCTGACGGGATGCAAGTATTGGTGTATGAATTGCTCCAGTCCAAGTGTTTGCACTTCCTGTCAGCCTGATTACTCTATCGCCCCTGAGACTTCTTCATGTACATTAAAGTTACCTGGTTCTATCAAATTTCTAATAGTGATAACAAGTATGACAATCGCAGTTGTAGTGATGGTCGGCTTCATTGTGATTGGAGCCAGGAGGACGAAAAATGAAATACTCTAATCACTAAATATTAAGCGTGAAATTTTAAACCCGAACTTATTTCGAGATAATCGTCAGACGATAGCCAAAGAATTGTGCAGCATATGTCTGAACACAGGAGTTTCGATCCAGACAAATTGCGGCCACGTGTTCCACGCTGAATGCCTGATCAACTGGGTCGTCAATCATAGCAAGTGCCCTGTTTGTCGAGAACAGGGAATCTGGATTCAGATCCCGTGCCTGGAGTGTGGCATAATGCATGCTATATTGGAAGTGTGTGTAAAGGGAGAATGCAGATCTACGAATCATGTCCTTTGTTATAAGCTGAGGGCGGCAACTCT
>JAHDVE020011598.1:0-22480 GCA_022606495.2 Halesus radiatus | reverse complement strand
AAAACTGTGTTCATCTGAAGCGACCTGCCAGGTAAGTATGTTTTTCTGTATTTGTCTGTACATAATTAGTTAAAGAATAGGAAGTAATATTTTTACAGGGCCCTTGAGGTGATTTTTCATAAAAACGGCGCTATACAAAGCATCCAATTATTATTATTATTATATAGATTAAAAAAATTAAATAATAATAATTATCAGGTCAAATTTCAAACACCATACTTAGTTTACCTTACCCCTACCATTATTATACACGTAAATTTTAAATGATCTGCTTCCTTTGTATTTCTACTCATCTCTTTTAAAATAAGTAGGTATTTATGAATTAAGAATATGTCTTATCGTAACGCAAATAAATTCATACATTCATTAACGAAGGTCAAAAACGCTGCAGTGGTTCAAGAAGCTCTGCAGCGAATGGTTGCTGGCTGCACAACATAATTGATAAATAATAAAATGGATACCCGTGTTAGTAATTTTTATATTTTTAGATTTAAAAGCTTTTTAAATTTTATTTGAGTGTAAAGATTTTATACAGCTTTAAAATTATATCATTTATGCAGGCACTGCTGAAAACCAGCTGCACTCCGGGTTCTGGGATGTATAGCCGAGCAGTGACCCTTTTGTCAATTACTAAAACTAAATCATATTTTCAAATAAAACATGTAAAATAACAACTTATTGACAAATAAACATTTTTATTATTATTTTTAACCAAATTGCATACATTAGTTAGTATATGAATATTAATAGTGTTAAAATAATTAACTAAATCCAGTGTTCATACCGCTTCATAGATTTTGCTGATTGAAAATAGTTTGCAGATTTGTAAGATAAACTGTCAAGAATTATTATTTTGATTGTGGTTTTGTTTATATGGTTATTTTTGTGAAATATCGCCTCAAGGCAACTTCACAAAGTTAGAATATAATATTAAAAATGTAGTTACATTACCTTAAAAAGAGTTGAGCTTTTTATTATAATAACTTGTTATGTGATAAATTAAAAAAAAAAATCCTTTTTATAAATGTGTCCCATGGACATTTGATCAATTGTAAATAACCCTTGAGTTTTCCACAAAAACGATGCAAAAATATCCGTTAAATAAGTCATGATCGCGACTAGTGATGCTGCACCTATTTTTAGTTGACAACTAACAGCAGATAAAGCGGCGACCATTTCATTTATTGCGATAGACTAACAGGAAAGATAAGGTGATAACGGCCTGCATCGGAATACCTATTCCTGCCTAAGAATGCCAAAACGAAGGGGAAAACACTCGTGCGTTTTACTCAACTATTTTAATATCAGATTCAGATACCAACTAAATAATACGGCTCACGTTATATCAACACGAGTATCGTTGATAGTAGAAACGCCCATTTTGCATAATAATCACACTGCAAACTCGGAAACGGGGAGTTCTGACGTAATGGAATTGACACAGATTTTTATGCCTATAAAAATATCATTTCGATCATGAGCTATGAAATATCCGATTGTAAAAATAAAGACAAAACGCCATAATATTGTTTGTTCCCATATTTTTGTTTGTTCAAAAGAAACATATTTCGAAACAGTGTTGAAACGCGGTGATAATAATATAAATACTTGGCTTATTTTTATAGCGCCCTTTTGTGAAATAACACTTAAAGGACGCTAAGACTCAGCAATACCCTCAGAACGGCAACTGAACGTTGTTCGAAAGTGAGATATGTTAATACAGAAGAAAGAGGGAATGCACTAATATAAATAACGCTTAGGACGTAAGCGATCGTTTTAAAAATATTTTTTAAAATATGACACACTATTTAAAACAAAGCAAAAATCTCCCGATAACTGACTTAAGTAGCATTTAAATAAACACTGATTTTTTTATTACCTATATATGTTTTTTGTAATATTCAGAGCATTCTTTGCGATTTTTTTAAAATTATTGTTTTAATTGGACATCTGTTTAGAACACAGAGCAGTATTCTTTGCTCTGTTGTTCAGAGATTATTTTAAAAAACAACATATATTTTTGTAAGCGTATAAAAAACTTCCAAGTTTTCAAGTGAAGTGTGTGATATGTCCAAAAAAATTCGTAATGCGGGGCCTTCACAAAGCTAAAAATACTTTAATTAAGTAAATACGATAAAGTTTTACGATATTAACGAGATTGTTTTTATCATATATTTACTTGCAGGTAAATGAGGAATAGGGGGCGGGTAGGGGCCGGGGATTATCAATGAATCAATGGGAAGTATTTTAAAAATATAACAAGGAAATGTAAAATAATGATTGTCATATGCAAATGTGTTGATACATAATCCACGTAGGCAAGGAATTCTGCACATTAACATACGATCATCATTATAAGGAATTGCATTAAATCACAATTAACGGGCCGTTTGCAACGCCCAGTGTGCAATGTGAATCAAAGGTCGGCGGAATTATTGAAATCGAATTTTAACAATGGTTTAGTGGGTTCAAGACTAGAAGAACACCGACGCTATTATTATGTGAAATTACTTCCGATACGCTTAAATTATTTGATGCAGATTTGTGGCAGTGCATTATACTTATACAAATTACCATAAATAACAATCAATATGCCTATCTGTTATCTAAACAAATTATGCAGTTTCTCTTTTAAATATAGCCACCGGATCGATATATATACATATGTGTTTTATGCATATCAACCTTCCTCTTCCCTTGCTCCCCTGTTTTCCTTCAGCCACACAACATTGCATGAGAAATGCCATAGGTCCACTGGTTTCAAGTAGTTTTAACATTCAACTTTTGATATTGAATTCCAGTGGCATGCTGTCCATAAAGGCTGAACAGCTGTGCCTGCCCTAAGAAAAACAAACAGGAAATGAAAAGATAATAAATATTTTTTAAATGCGACAAATTTATGATCAATACGTATTTTGTATTAACATAATGAAATTTTCGTTTTGAAAATAGGTACATAATGTTACCCTTCATTGAAGATTTTATTGAAATTGTTTTTAGTTTCCAACTTGTACGCTCATTTATTCAGTTGGCCACAACATCAGCGGAAGATGATGATAAAATGGCCAATTTCAAATATTCAATGCACAAATAATATCCGAATTTAAAAAAACTACATGAGGCTTACCTTTGATTATAGAGCAATACACGTCACCGTTCAAGATCAATCGTTCCAAATTTTGTTTGGCTGCACTCCAGGACCGTGGGGAAAATAAAATCACCCAACCCCGGATAACATACCCTTAGCATGTCTGGGCCAAAATTTGAATTGCATTATATCGCTTATTTTTCAAACGTCATAGATTTTTCCAAAGAAACAATTTCGAGAATATTCTGTACATTATGCCGTAATTTAAAACGAATTTAACTCCAATGGGTGATACTAAAACAGATATTCGCTTATAATACGATTCATAGACGCAAACTGTTTCTATGAAAAGTATGCTAATATAAATAAAAGACCTGGCTGCTTCTGAATAACATTATGTCATAAGTTACCTATACTCAATAAAATAGCACATAAAAAAATATCATTCAGTTCGTATTAGTCATTAGTAGAGATCGGAAAAAAACAATGCGCATTTTTTTTGCGTACAAAATGCATTTTTATAAGGTTATTGGGTATATTTGCATCTTTCCGCTAAAAAATCATAATATCATCAAACGAAAAGCGTCATATTATCTAATTATCACAGTTAGTAAATATGGTTTTAGGAAACAATATACAATTACGATAAATTAAAAGTGTAAGCGTAAAGAATGCAAGACTGATTTTTTTTTTTTTTTTTACAGTAACTCCACACAGGAGACCAAGGAGGAAATAATTTCCCTCAAGGCCCATATCATCTTTGGGGATACTGTGTGGAGGGTCTTTTAGAGGATAGGAAGGAGTGAACTTGGGTCTTGAAGATACCCATGTTATAGGATGGAGGAAATACAGAGGCCGGCAGATCATTCCACAGCCGAGCTGTTGAACACAAGAACGAGTCGTAGAAGCGACCTGTTCTCATGTGACATATGTCAACCGTGTGCAAATGTTGGGACCGCGTTTGGCGTGTTTTCCGACTATGCACCGGTGCCGAAGGGATCAATGACGCTAGTTCCTCGGAGCATCTTCCATTAAAATACCGGTAGAACAAGGACAGCATTCCCACCCGACGTCTGTGCTCCAAAGATTGCAACCCATTTGTTAAGATAGTCGAATCTATCAAACGGACCGCCCGTTTCTGCACAGAGTCAAGGTTTTTTTTTCAGATATTTTGGGACTCCTGACCAGAGGTGGCTGCCAAATTCTACAGTGGGGCGCACTTGCGATTTGTACAGGGTCAGCAGTTGTGTACTATTAAAGTATCTACGGGCTCTGTACAATACGCCCAGCTTCTGAGAGGCTAACTTTACACGGGCTTTGATGGAGCCCCATACCTGAGCTGGTCACTTAAGGTTACACCAAGCATATCAATGGAAGGCTTGTTGGGAAGATTGCTTCCATTAAAGGAGACTAGATTGTCATTTCGATCCCTTTTAGACGTAATCAGACATGATTGGGTCTTTGAAACATTAAATTCGACGAGGTTATTCTTACCCCAAGAGGGAGACCCTCTCGAGGTAACCGTCCATTCTCTGTTTCAAAGCCCTCCGAGCCGTTGGAGTTTGTGTGCCCTTTTTTGGCTTGTCAAACAAAAAGCGATCATGGACTGAACTGTCATCCGCGTAAGATAAGCGTAATGAGTAAGATTAAGAAAGGGACGCTTAGATGTTTTGAGCATGTGGAGCGAATGAACGAAGAAAGGAGTGTAAGAAGAATGTATGACGCGAATTTGAATGGAAGAAGAAGCCGTGGACGTCCGAGGAAGACGTGGCACGATCAAGAGAATCAAATATTTGAGTCGGGCCATGTCAGAAGTCGGAATAATAGAAGAGAATGTATGAGACGATGTATGAATGTGAATGAAGCAAAAAGTGTATGCCAAGATCGAGTTGTTTGGCGGTACGTCCTCTCTGCCTACGGCGTGATGGTTAGTTAGTTAGTTAGTTAATTAACGATGTGGCCGACTCTTCCTCGAAAGATCGTTTTAAAAGGAGCTGAAAAAACATGATATAAAGTTTATAAAGTACATACGAGTATGTATGTTTCTTTAGTAGAGTCCATCAGTTGCTCTGATAAATAGATTTCAGTCAGATTGCAAAAAGGCTGTGGAATAATCGGCTCGGTTGTTCTAAACAAATTTTACTCAGTGATAGAAAATAATACATATTTTTTAAATATTTCGAACATTTTTGTTGGCGACTTTGAAAATAACGTGAATGTGTCTGATTTAGAAACAAAAATTATTCTTAACCTTAAATATGCTCCTGTTACATTACACATACGTTGAACGAAGTTTTTCGTCTTCAAACTTGGTTGTTATCTGTTTTTATAATTGAAATGAATAATTTAAATTTAGGGTTAACAACAATCACACATATTAGAAACATGTTGATTTTTACTGTTCTGTTAACTTTGTTTTTTATATCAATTAACTACTTTTAAAAGTGTAATGAATGTTGTTTCCTTTTACTGAAATAATCTTCGCTAAAACTCATTTCATAAAACAATTCCTAACGTGAAAATCATTAAATGAAAAACAATATAAATCTTAACTATTTGAGCGAATAATTTTAAGATTTATTTTGCACTTTTTGTCAAGTTTTAGTGCAATTAAATGCGCATTTTTTCCGCTCCTTAGTCATTAGAGATCTCTTTTGTGTCGGCTTAACGCGCAAAGTAAGTAAGCAAACGTAAACACGATCTTTGAAAGATGAAGCATGACTTATATTATGACGGGTTCATTTAGTCATTATTCCTACTGAAAGTGATTAATACAGTACCACTATCGAGACCATAACGCACCGGAGCGGGTTACCATCTGATATATAAAATAAATATAACTATAAATGTTCAGGAGCTCGTTTTGAGCGCCCATTTCCTATTTTCTGTATCATTTCCCAGTATCTGGTCAGTGTATACTGGTGGCGTGCGTTGCTCTATGACCAAGGGTAGGCTGATGTCTTTTCGATTGTAATTTCATTAAATATTGAATAATTTGGTAGCCTTTAAAAAGGCCGTTTTTATTATTAACTTCTATCGATTATTGTGACAGGTTGACAAATGAAAGTTGAATATTATAATCTAATTCAATAACTTTTCTTTTTTTTAACACACGCATTACATTATCATACAAAAATTCCCGAGCCATTTCCTTAAGATAAGTGCAGCTTTTCAGCCTATATGGACTGCACGCCACTGGTGTACTCGTATACCCATTTGTATATTTTTATAGCGCTATTTTCGTGTAAATCACCTCAAGGACGCTTTGCAATGAATATAATGAAATCGATATTTTTACCTACGATCGTAATCGTAACCATTGAAAACCTACGGAATGTGTGCCATGTGATATCATGGGTATATTATGTTAAGCCACAAATACTATTACCGTGAAAACAGAAATTTTATGTAATATAATCCTGAACGATTATAAGAAACAGGGAGAGGTTACAACGGATCTACCAGCGGCATGCCTTTATTAGTCTAGTTCAAGCAAACGCGCAACGGTCAAAGTTGGCATTAATTTTAGCGAATCTGAGAATTGGTCATGAAATCCACAAGGCTGTCATTGTTCACATGCACTATGCAGGCAAGGCAGGCAATAGGCATCATTCGCATCCAGTCGAGGGTGACACCGATGGCGATCGCGATGGTGTGAAACCGACGCGGAAGATGTCAAGCGAGCATTAACGAGCTATTGTTTGTCGCTAGAAGAGCCAGGTTTGGTTGAAGAGCACGCGTGTTTTCAGCTCCACTTGGCCGTGACATGACACATGACACACGCTTCAAGGACAATCGACTTCGTTGTGTGAGCTGCGAGCTGCGAGCTGCGATGCCCTTTCGGTGCGACAAACAACGAAGTCGAACACTGCGGAAGTCGGCATTGTACAACGCCTGCGTAATTCGTGACAATTATCAATGTACCATGTTCATGTATGAACCGTGTCTATGTACGGACGTGAGGCACGCTTTTAACATCTCGATCTCTTTGTTAAAATACATAAGTACATAGATAACTGCCTACGAACAAAAAGAATTGCACGCAAAACACGAAACACTGACAATTTATTAGATACATGAGGCAATTATTGGAATAATTACACCAAGTTTAATTCAAAGGCTTGAAAGCGAACAATCAGCATGATCCAACATATCGTAAAGTCTAATATCAACGCAATTATAATAATCCCGCTAATTTCTAAGCAAATTACTCAAAATACATCAGTTACCCAGCGGATTAGGAGGTTGCGAATTAATTTTCTCTCCTGTCGAGTGTCGCAGTGCTGCACATTTCCCCTGTGTGGTCTGTTGGGATGTTTATTTATTTTTGGTAATTCTTATTATTTATAAGTGACTTAAATGTTGCTACAACTAGAGCAGATATTCTATTTGACAGTTAATTATTATCAATTTAATAAAAACCGCTTTTAATTTTTTTACTGACTTGCTTGTAATTTCTGGTCCTGCTTTAGGTTTAAACGAACACGTGCACAGTTACTAATGTAATCTTGAATTCATCTTAATGGTCATCGAGATTAGCCTTGTACCTAAAAAAATAGGTCTAACTAGGCATTCCTTATCCTTATCGACATATCTCCATCTACTGAGTGAATTACGCAATAATTATAAAAACTCATACAGACCTAATGCAGTAAATAGTAGAACACAGTATAATTATATTATGTAGTTCTAAGTCCGTGGTTTCTCCTCACAAGAGGTTACAAGTTGCAATGTTAACATTTTAAACATAATTATTCAAACAATTGGCCAATGTTCCTGGTTTAAGTTCTTTTTTTGTTGTTTATTTAATCCAACATCGGTATGGTTGTTATAAGCGGTTGTTAATGTGACCATGACATAATCATATGCATAATATTATTATGTTCGTAAAATAATATTTATGCAAAAACTTTAAGTGAAATAATCTATAATCTGATGACAAACACCACCATAGTTGGAACTGAAAGAAAAGGAAAAGCACTCTGTTTGCTCTCTGACTAATTGGAATATACCTAATAATATTTTTTTATGGCAAGACGCGTTGCATATTCGCGTATTCTTAGAATCCGGCGCCGATTTCTCATTCTATGTTCCGGATGCCTCAGTAAAAACAAATTATGTAGAAATAATGTCAAAACGGACAAATTTGCTTTAATCTGATTCACTTCATACTAAGCTGTCTTATCTACAGAAGTGGTGTGCAACCCGCAGAGGCTGAAAAGTTGTGCCTGCCCAAAGAAAAATGAACCAAATAAAGAAATTAAACAATAGAAAAATACTAAAAATATTCGAAAAAAAAAAAATATCATGACTTTGCTAAGAAACGTGAACCCGCCTGGTGGCAAATTTAGGTTGTCACGTGGTTGCGTCCAGCCGTCGAAATGATAGGCAAATTTGGCTATTATGGCACGTCTATTTAATTGACCACACTGATGTCCAACTGAAAAGACGTGCCATAATAGTCAAATATTCCTACCATTTCGACGGCTGGAGGCAACTACTTGACAACCTAAATTTGCCACCAGGCGGGTGGGTTCACGCATTTCTCGAATACATGACGTCATCATTCGTGTATTGACTGGCGGCGAGCAACCATTTGAAGTTTTTAAAGAATAAAAGAATAATTATGGTTTCCTGCGTATTGAAACATTGTAAAAATAAAAGTGATTCAAAACTATCTCATTACATTCCACAGATAAGCGTTTTTTTGCTGTATTTACTTATTCAGTTATGAAATTTACAATTTTAGTGGTACGAAATCGAAGCAGTCCACGTTTCTTTCACGTGATTTTGACTGCGGTAAGCAAATTTAAAACATTTGTAAAAGGTATCAAACTAAATACTCGAACAAAATATTCGATTTTTATAAACAAGCCGAACCCTTTTCCTGTTTATTTATTGGCCGTTTGGGTTAGTTCGAAATCTGTTCCACAGCTACGGGAATAAAGGAGATTTGCTCTAAATTCCGCACAATTGTAAAAAGGACGAGTTAATGGTTAGCACATTTGCTTGTCGAAGAGTAAATACTAATTCTTTGCAATGGTAATGCGAGTTGCCTGGAGACTGTCGGGATGCATTTATTCGCAAATCAAATGACAGTGACCCGCATAAGCTCACCCCCCTTATTTTGGTTTCTTCCCATTGCGTGTTAGGGCATCCCTAGTATTTTTATTTGAACTGTGGTTGGCCACAATAATCAGCGGTAGATGTTGATAAAAGGGATATTTTCAAATATTCAATGAAAAATTACACACAGCCATAAGGCAATGCAATATAATGTATCTTAAAACAATAATACAACGGAGGTCGTCTGATCGGACTGTCGGTTGATACGGTTATAAAATGCCCGCAATATGCAAGCACTGAAGAATTGGACGTTATGTAACCAAATTGAAATCAAATCGATCATCGTTTTAACCCAGATAGAAATTTCAACAAACTCTAGAAATTATAAATTAAAACATGGCTCATTTTGTACTATCATACTAGGCCCCTGTCGTAATGTTTCGAGCCATCTCGGGCCACAACTCCAGAGCTCCGGTGACATTTCCGTGCCTTACCCAAACACGCGATCTCTTCTTCGACATGCCGGAACATTTAGGTATTCCGTACGGCTCCCGCCCAGATACAAATCTCGGTAATTTACCTGCTAGACCCGTTGAGTCAGGGGAAAAATAAAAATAAAATTAAAACGGAATTCTAGAGCGGGACCGGTCGGCGGAAAAGAATTTTTACCTCCATTACAAGAGGTAGATAGCGGAGGTAAGTTCTACCATCTACCGTCTACGGTCTACCGTCTCTACCCAGTCTCTACGTACCCACCTCGGCCGCCGCCGCGGTACAATGTCATAATGACGATTATTACAGCGTAGGTAAGTCCAACCGCCGCAATGAATAACTCGACGGCATTCCGATCCCCTGAGCCTAGAGCTGCCTCGGCTACCTCCAGCTCCAACCAACCTTAGGCCTGACCCGTACAGGCAGCACACCTGGCACTTCGCGCGCAGGTACCGAACAAACCGAAATAAGCATCTGAAATAACGCTCAGACGAGTGAAACGTGGGATTGGTCCTTTTAGCACGGAGCCTGGCGACTGTTGGCGATACAACTTGAGCGGTTGTATCTGGATTTAACACCACCACCTCCTCTCAGCTGAGGCCGTAGTTTCCCGCCTACGTAGTTCTCCGGTGCTCACCAAATTCAATGAGGTCCTCTCAGCCACTTTTCCTTGATCATTTGTCGAATGTCTAATGTTTACTATAGCATGGTGTGATCAAAGAAATAAATATTCATAAGCATGAATGCGAACGAAAAAAATAGCGCAAAGAAAACATCGTATTTATGACAATACAGACAGGTGGGTACCCAACAGTCAGTGGCCTGCAGTCCATAAAGGCTGAAAAACTGTGCCTACCCTAAAATAAACAACGAATCACAAAGATAAATGAAATATAATAGAAAACTTAGAAAATACGACAAATTTCTTAGAAAATGATGATCTTGTGCACTCCTTTGTTCAATTAGCCACAAAAATTAAAAGGAAGATATTAATTGTTTTTGTCTTTAATTAGTAGAACTCCATTTATTTATTTATTTTTCAATTTGATATAAATCAAATTTAATAATGTTAATTAATAAATTTGATTTGTGGATTAACGATTAACAATGTGGATTAACCACGGTTTGAAAATGGCCTTAAACGCCGAAACAGCTGTCACAATAATAAAAACTAAAAATACTTGCAGAACTTAATAATATTATTAAATTTGATTTACATTAAATTTATAAGAGGAAGATGATCATAAAATGGCCGTTTATAAATAATCAGTGCACATTTCTTATCCGAACTTGAAAAACTGCACACAACCTACATTTGGTCATAGAACATTGTTAGCAGTGGCGTGCATTGTTATATGACCAAAACTAGGCTGTATGCGTTTTTCAAGTTCGAGTTTGATTGTATGCTTGATGATCATTCTACTATCATCTTTCGCTGCTATGGCCAACTGAATAAATGAGCGTACAAGTTCCTTACCAAATTCATGGAAAAAATACATTTTGATCAGAAATCTAATTATTCATTTTTTTTTCTTATGGTTATTTTTTCTTAGGGTGGGCACAGCTTGCAGCATTTATGCATTGCACGCCACTGGTACCTAATAATATTATTTGAATGTAAATCAAAGATTTTTAAACCGGCGTTCATTCCCAACAAAATAATATGGTAATCAATAATTTATTATTAAATGAAAAACACAATTTGTAAAACACCACTTTTATTGAATTAATAACTGTCGCCTAATTAATTAATTCAATAAAAGTGGTGTTTTACAAATTGTGTTTTTCATTTAATATATAATGTCACACCCCAAAGTGTTTGCTTCCTTCGAAAAAAAAAAATTTATTACTTATTTACCCACTAAAAATTACTTTGCACATATACTATATAATAATATACACCTCCAAAGACATAAAATCGACAACCGATATTCCTTACATGGGGGTGGGGTGGGTACTTCCTATATTAATTTGTGCAGTTAAATGAGATAAACAAAACCTTGTAAGTCACATAAACGTGCGACCTTCCACCCCATCATCCCCATGTTGACATTGAATCATAACCTTATTTTTTTTAATAACATGCTTGAACGGGTGACCTATCCGAATTCAAAGTGTCCGTGGGTTATCCCGGCTTTGCAAAATTCTTCCGAGAATAATATTATAATAATTTGCATTTGTCATCAGAATGAAATGCCAACAAGCTCATGCTGAGGAAGGCTTGTCCAAATCTAAATTCTCTTTTCATCGGGTAGGCGGACCAGAGAATTCTTAGATATGTTCACACATCGGTGTCGAAAATATGTGTACAACTTTATTATTCACTTCATAGAGAACAGCCAATTTTTTGGTATATTTTTAAAAATATGTCACATTATTATCTCAAACGTATTTTATGCAAGTGAGTACCCACTACCCACCGAACATGGACAGTAATTATATACTGAGTAAGCACTGAATGGAAAAAAATTGATAAAGGAAAAATTGAATACGTAGGTGTAAGTAAGTACCTTTGAACCAGAGAGGGTGGCAAAGGAAACAGGAGTGCGTAAAACTTACGCGCTATTTTTGGCTTTTATACGTATCTACGCTTGCTTGCATCATAAATAACGTGCCTATCTTATGTTGTAGGTACATGTTAATTTATGTATTTTTTCCCGACAAAAAACACAAGAATAAGGTAATTGTTAATGAAATGATGAATAATAATAAAAATGCAGGAGCGACGAATAATACAATTTCAAAAAGAAAAAACGAGACATGACTCTGAGGTTGTTGTGGTTTGAAAGCAGTACGGCTGATGAACGTAAATAATATCTTTACACACAAAAAAACAACAAAGGTATATTATCATTATACTCGTCTGCGCAGCAATAATAAATATTATAACAAAAATAGCGTGTACGCTGTAGTAAGTAAATACATTAATTGCATCCATTGGCATTTAAATTATGCGCCCCGCAGCTGGTTTTGGAGTGTGCGAGGTCATAAATAGGTAGGGGAGTAGACTAAAAACTTTTACCCTCCGTAAAACAGCGAGGGGGAACATTTGCACGAAGGTGGGTTTCTAAAGCAATTAAAACTCGCGGGCTTATTTTTAATACGGGGATTAGATCGGATTGGATGGAAAAGACAATCCGGTGGTCTGTTGTAAGGATTCCTGTGTGTACAATTACAGTGTACATAGGAAGCGGACAGTTGACGCTGGCTGGGAGCGCTGAGTGTACAGAGACATGCCAGGAGCACAGGTAGAAACGGAGGTAAGTAAGAGTGTAGAGGAGTACAGTGACGTGACAGCGATGTCAGGTGTGCGCTGTGCGCCAATACTACCTCCACCGCCGTACTGTAATGGAACTCAACAACCGACTCTCGATTTCGTTGGATATTTCGTTTCATTTACTCTCCGCAATAATGAGGGCAAGTTTTACTCGTGTGAACTGTTCACTTATTCCTTCCCAAATGGTAGTGTTTCGCATCCAACCCAAGAAGGAATTTTAAAGACAAAGGCGAGTTACGTGCTTCGAATGATCAAAGCTCACGACTAATGTTTGCATAGCAATGAGAACATGTCCCGAGATGTGAATGCTTTGGTCGTTTGTTCAATCGCCAATGACTCTACATACGTAGTATCATTGCGTAAGAAAGTATGTATAAATGTTATGAATGGTCAAGCTGACTGCTGACTTACCTTCCCCGTAGCCTTCCTGTAGCGGAGGGTCGCCTCCCTGACCAGGTCTCTGACCAGCAGATCCCCCTGGCCGCATGGAACCAGCACACGAACATCACCGAAACATACAGTAACCTTCATTATTTGAAACAATGAACCTAGCACAATGAATCACATTACCCAAAAGGCCACATTATAAGTTAAGTTTTTGCACTTCATGTTAAACAACGAACACACTTCTATATTTGACAGTAAAGCACTAATATCAACAGCGCGGATAACCTCGTTACCTGTTACAGACAGCGCTTTCTTTGACAGGTAAAACAGAAAACATAACACAAATTAGAAACGGGAGCCCACCAACCACCGGTCGTGTCATCGCTCAGGTAAAAAAAACGCATTAAGTTTGAAAACGGCTCACAGGCGGAAAGTTACACGGATCATATTATATTTCAAATTCAGGAGGAAATATCGATACAGTTTCTCACGTGAATGCTTTGATAATATTTCGAAACACAGACGGAGCACCGAATACCTTACGAACAAACACAAGCACACGCAACGACAACAATTTTGTTTCAAAGTTAACCGTCCCCCCACTGAGCGCGAGTACCGGTTTTTTCACCAATCAACAGAGTCGAGTGGCGTCATGCGCGCCTGTGCGGCTAAATGTCGGAATGCCAACATTGCAAACGCGTACTTTATGCTGTGACGCGATTCAAAACTTTAATACATACAATAGGCTTTTATGATTGGATATGTAAAATTCGAAATATCGATTATGCTAAAAATATATTTTTTAATCAAAGAAGTTGTTTTATTATGCGTAGTTTATATTGCAAATACATAAATTGTTAGTAATGTTTAAAATCATCTTCGATTTTCTTCACCTTAAAATGATTTATTTTAGAAACCTCATCATTTTCTTTCATGTTGTATTATTTAAAAAGCAGGTTATCATTTCTGTTTATATATTTGATAAAAAAATACGGATGTGACATTAAATAATATAATAATAAAGTACCTTCTTCCGAAGTATTTTTTTATGAACTATAACCAAAAACGTCTATATTTACGAGAAATAGCTATACTAATATGTGATAGGTGCTTTGCTAAAAAGTTTTCTGTAACGTTGCAAAATATTATTAGAGCTGAGATGAATTTATTTTACCTGTAACGCGCTTAAAATGTTACTCTTCTCTAGTTTAACGGCTAGAAACTGGTTCAATGTTGCCATATCAACGAATATTTACAACATGGATATTTGAATTTTTCGCGCTTAAAACATATTGATATTTTTATCGTGTTGTCTGAATAATACATTATTATTGCAAAGTTGAATAAAAATCAGTTGAAATGATTTTTGTATGCATATGTTTGTTTGAGGCGATACCTTTAAGATAATCTTTTAGATGTTTAATAGTAATAATGACATATTGTCTTAGATCAAGTTTACGTACCTACCGTAAACCTTTTATTCGTCTACATTATAATGATAACATCATTGGTGTACTTAAATTTATTTTTTAAAAGGCATACCTTAAAAAAATATACAAAGGTAGTGTTTTACGATTGCATACAAATGTTATTCAAATACCAGCTAGCAGATACACATATTAATTTCGTATAATGTACTCATACCTATATCATAATAATGTTGATATCATTTAAGGAAACAAAAACAGATTGTTTTGTGATTCTGTGAATGAAGAAGTATTCTAAAATGGTATTATTTTAATTGATAAACTAAAGTTCTTAAAAACTTAAGACAAGATTTTTGTGCATAGCGCAAAGGGTAACAATTATTATTTTTATAAACAATAATTATTAATCTAAAACACTCATCCAAATTGAAAAAACCTTCCGAGCAAAGATAAATGTCGCCGGCGGGACTCGAACCCGCACCCTTCTAATGTCCGGTCAGATGCTCTACCGTTGAGCTACGTCGGCTTATCGCAAACCCGCCAAGTTAATCAACATATACTAGTGTTCCATTCAATAATTACTGTTTTTATTATATTTTCACCTGTAAACAACCAACTTTATTATTGGTGCGGGTTCGAGTCCTGCCGGCGACATTTATCTTTGCTCGGAAGGTTTTTTCAATTTGGATGAGTGTTTTAGATTAATAATTATTGTTTATAAAAATAATAATTGGTATTATTTTCTTTATTTTATGTCGTTTATAGGGTTTATATTCATTACCTAAATAAATATTATATTATGTATGCGGTTGATTGTAAATATTTAAGTATCGTATCGAAATAAGTTAGTTAGAAGCATGAATACACACTAGAAGTGCCTTTTACGTAGATTTCAATGGACGCCGGTGTGCCTTTAACTTAGTACCTCTTAATTCTAGCCCCAAGAGAGACAATGAAAATACAGCAAATTCATAACTCTGTCTCTCTTACACTGCCTGCATTGTATATTGCCGTTCCATTTGATCAAAATGAAATGATGTGAAATATTTTTGGTCGATTAGAAATTTAACACGCATCGCATTTCTTATGGTCTTCTTTATTATGGTTAGAAGTACCTATAACTCAGATTTATTTGGACGGATTGCTAGTTAGGTACCTACTTTCAATTTGTAACTCATAGGTACCATATTCATTAGCTGTTGTTAAATATGTTGGTTTTCAATCATTTATAAGTAGGTAGGATATAGGGTAGAAAAATGTGTTTTTTGTTAAATTACAATTAGTATAGTTTTTTTAGGTTTGATATTTTAATCCTGTTCATTGTAAAGTGCCGTTGAGGTGATCTTTCACGACAACATCGCTATTAATCCATTGGCCCCTGAATTGAATTTACTATTTAAAAAAATGTGTATTTTTTAATGAGTTTCAATATGTGTAACACTGTAAATGTGGATATAGGTAAAAACTGTTTTAAAAAAAAATCGAGCCATCACCAATTTTTGTTTCGTATAAATATATACATTATGTATACATTTCTAAAAAAATAATTTAGCATGATAGTTCTCAAAGCACTCTCTCAAAATGCAGAGTGGCCCTACACCTAGGGCCACTCTGCATTTTTTGCATTCCCTGAAATTCGGTGAAATCAAGGAAATTGTATACCATCAAGTTACTTGGCTGACCGCTTCCAAAAAGTCAAAAGCAAATAAAATAATAAATAATAATAGCATAATTTGTACAGCGCGATTTTTGTAAAAAAAATCATCTCAGGGGCTCTGTAGGGAGCACTTCCTAGTCTCTATCTAATTATATCTAAACAGATACAGAAAACATACTTACCTGGCAGGTCACTTCAGATAAATACAATTTTATTAGAAAATATAAGTTTGGAAAAGATTTTCAGTTGTTTTTCTATCTTTCTTTACTATTGATATTACATTTATTAGAAGATTAGTGGCCAAAGAAGAGTTAGTATTTATTTAAAACATTAATATTTTTATTGTTCAATTTTAGGACAGGGGAATTTTTATAAAATGTACTTACAAAGCTTAAGAATTCTACTTCGGTTTAAATACAAAAATATTAATAGATATTTAAGAAAATGTGTATCAGGAAATATCAAGCCTCAAAATTATCTACCGGTCGATTGAAATTTAAAATTTGTTTTATCTTGATGTTTCTTGATGACTGGTTTGTCTGTATTTCGTTAGTAGTCCGACCTAATTTAGACCGAAACAGTTTCGGGGTTCGGGGTAAAGTGCTCACGACTCACTCCCGAAACAGTGCCGGGATGCGGAGCCAATGGGTTAAAATGATTTAATTACATCAGTGATTGACAACCCGGGGCCCCATTGGGAAAAAAATGAACAGCATTTATTTGTTGGTTTGATTTTGAAAATAGAATTTTTTTTCTGTAAATTGACATTTTTTATTGGTTGCATTTTTGGCGGTAGAACATAATTTATAAAGGATTGTTCGATTCTGCCTCACTGGGAATCGTTCGGATTTCCGGGTGCCACGATCAAAATATTTAACGTTATCCGTTCTGTTTTACAAATACGAAACGGTATCATGACAAACTTCTGCCTTCAATATGTTGAGTCAGCCGCCCAAAATTACAAATTTTTACATGTTATTTAAAATTTCTGATTGAAAAAATTTCACAGAATTTATTGTTTTGAACTTGGAGACTTTTGAATTCTTCCAACCTGCGGCGCTTTCGTTGTTTGTTTTATTATTGCTTTGTCGAATGGTTACCGTTCCGAGAAATTCAAATAGGTCTCTCGACCAAATTTTATTTGATAACCCTAAAAAACATTTTTTTTTATTAATAAAACTTTGATATGGCATCTAATGATTTTGTATTAAGTTAGTATGACATACGTATTTTAGGTAGGTGGGACTTAGTTATTTTTTAGATTTATAATAGTTATATATGTGCCTAATGGCTCCGGGCAGATTTAAAAGGTATTCACATTTTAAAAAAAAAATCTACACTGCCACGTCACCGATTGCAAAGCTAACCATGTCAAGCTGCAGGTTCCCTACCACCTGCGGGCCGCGAACATATTGAACATTGATAAATTGGACCTTCGGCAACAAGAACGTTGTACATCACTGAATTACATATTGTCATCACAGACATTTTTTCTTATGTAGGTATACTATCCGAATCATAAAAAAAATGTATAAAATAAATCGTCTAACAATTTTTTTTTTCAATTATTACTAAGTATATGTTTTTTTTTTATGTTTTGTCGCCAAATGCACAACATTGAAAAACAAATTAAATTAAGTTATAGGAAGTTTTGAAACTTTAGACGAAATTCTGACAGAGGTGTCGTTTTAAAATGCGAAATAATAGTTTTTTTTTGTGAATTATTCAACTAAATGGAGTGAATAATATTATCCCCTTTCTCGTCATGTTTCATAATTATTATTAAAAGAACAATAGAGTTGAAGATTTTCTCAAACAATTGTTTATTCCTTAATAGAAGTCAGGAGATGATTACTTCATTTAATTATTGTTTTATTGTTTTTTGGTTGGTGTTTTTAAACGCGTGGTAAAGGATGAAACCTCAACAACCACACATTGGCTAGGAATTTCAGTTGCTCTCTGTCGCTATTAGAGAAATTTGCTAGAAACCCTGTCTGATACCATTACTAAAACTTACTGAAATACCGGCCCATACTCGTACATAGCTTATTGGTATAAAGGTACCTAACTTCGCTCACAACATAAATAGTACCAACATACGCAAATTATGTGGTACCTTCCTAAATAATTCCTGTATCATTTTCAGAAGATTTGCAGATCTACATAATTAACTTTCTATTCAGGTGAGTCGCCACTGTAGATATTTCGGATACAAAAAATGTATAGATTAAAACAATAGTTAGCTAGTTCTTCTTTGGCCGCCTGCAAAAGATAACTATGTCAACTGCAGTGTCGCGCATTGCCCGATGACCAAAGGTAGGCTTGCGTGTAGATTTTTACTTCAGGTATGTTGAAAATGATAATTTTGCTATTATCTTCCACTAACGATGTGGCCAACTGAGAGCGTACAAGATCCTTATCAAATTCATGGAAAAAAAACATTTTGATAAGAAATTCGTCGTATTTTTTATTACATTTTAATTTATTTTTAAGGTTGAGGGTAGGCACAGCTTTTCTGCCTTTGTGGACTGCACGCCACTGGTCAACTGTACATTTTGTACAGCAATTTTTTGAGAGCAAATAACAAATTGTGGGTAAATAAAAAAAAAAACACTTCCATACATTTTTGTGATCTCTTTTATACAATGTTTACATAAATAAAATTTTGCAATTAACAGTAAATTAAAACAATAATGATACACATATAAAAATATTTAGGCATGTTGGTCAACGAACGAAGCTATAATAATTTTTTTTTAAAGTAGGGATTGCATACATAAAATTATTTATAGATGAAATTTAATTTTGGACACATTGGGAGGACAACAAATTATATAAATATCTGAACATCTTTAACTACAACTTAAGTTATTTCTATTATTTAAAATTAATAAGAAATATTTTGTGTAAACCACTGTTTAATACATGAATATCAACATGTTTCGGGAGGGAAGTTTCCCTGGTCAGGATAACAGAATACTATTAAATAGTGACAAGTATAGACAGATAATAAACATGGAAATATAAGAATAGGCAAATTACTAACTAAAGATAAATTAACAGTGACTGATGTTTTGATGATCTTGTTATTTTCTTGATTTTTAATGGTAAAAATAAAAATAATTTAATTTTTTTAAATTTCTAATATAAATTTTATTATTTAATACTTTGTAATTTTTTTTAATTACTTAACTATTTTCATCACTCGTTAATTTTTGTTTATGTTTGTAATTTGTCTATTCTTAAATTATTATTTTTCTGTGTTTATTATTTGTGTGTACTTGTAATTATTTCTTAGTATACTGTGTATCCCGATGAGGGAAGCTACGCTTATGTAACATGTTGATATTTATATCTACATAGTGGTTTACACAAAATGCTTCTTATTAATTTTATTAATAATGACATCACACCACAATGTAATTTTACATTTATCGAAGAAAATATTTCTACTTTGATATATATGATTATTTTTTTTTATATTTGTTAAACAAAATAAATTACATTCAATATCGTCCATCAACAAGTACAATAAGAAAAACATAATATTTCATTCCAGAGAATAAAATAAATCTAAAAGATTAACTATTAACCTGTATTTTTTATATAAATTAATTACGTACACGATATCCATTACCTACCCATTGAATCGATCATTTCTGTTATCTAATATCTTTAAGGTGGGAAGCAAGAAGTAAAACAAAATTATCTATATTATATTGGATCAGTGGCGTACTGACAGATGGGTCCGGGCCCGATGAATATAGTAGCGGGGCTATTTTATGTGATAAAAAAGGTAAAAAAGCTGCAGTAAAAGAAGGAGCGATAATAATTAACCGAATCAGTACGCAATTACTATCTAGCACTATTTTTTATGTATATATTATTATTTCACTTAAAAAATCAGAACAAACCTTTGTGTGATAAATGAACGGCTATTTTTTTAATGCTTTTCTTATTACGTTTTCTTTCCAACATTTATTGTCGACCTTTATGGTATAGAGGAAAGTTACTTTGAATCCTGAGGAGCTTGTTTCAAAACCCAGCGGCGCTTGCAAATGTATTTGATTTGAATGTTTTCATATAAAAAAAAAATGTTGCATGGTTATTAAAGATTTTTTTTACAGATTTTATACTACTCTTCCATTAGAAGCATTTGCTTGTGGATTAAAGATAAGTGTACATTAAATATGAATGCTTAAGAAACGTAATATATGGTACATGTATGTGTTGTAGTATGTACATTAAAGTTTGAAAGGAAAAATAAAGTAAATGTGGTATAAAGAGACATTTATATTATATGTCATAACTAAGATAATGTATTTAAAAATAAATACAAATAGATGTATGTATTTAGAGGAAAAATAAATGTTATGGAAAACAAGAAAATTTCAGAATATTTGCAAGGTTAATTCAATTGGAAACATTTTTTTGTTAAGATTGTCTTAAGGAAAAATAGGATGTGCATACATTAAAATAATATATAGAATACCTATGCACGACGTTCCAGACTAGAATTTACTCTCAATATCGCCTGGGTCAGAAAAAAACATTTGGAATCAAAACGTTGCTTTAAATGGCTTTAACTAACTTGAAAAAGTATTAACCAAACATACCCATCTCCTTTTCCCCAACGGCCTTACAACATTCTTCAATTGGGGATAGGTAGGTATCATATTTCTACGAGATTTGCGCAGTGCGATATAACCACCGAAAAGTCAGATAAAAGGTATGCAGTAGGGTAGGTACTGAATTGTGAATAAATAATATTTTTAGTACTTTCGTATTAAAGTTGTTTTTTCCACCACATGGCAACATTGGCAATTAGTTGATTGATTCTACAGTTGAATGACGAGCTCGTTGAGAAGTTGCGAATAATTCAGGGATTTGGGGTTGTCGGGCTTGGGGCGCGAGGGGTCCAGAGATGGCAGCAGCCCCGCGGGCACCAGGCACGGGTCATCATCGCGCGAGCCCCCTCCAGAGGTCGTCTGCAGCTTCCTGGGTCTAGAAAACAGCGGTCTTAATCTTTACAATCTGTCAAAAGGCTTGGTGAGGAAAATATCGATGAAAAAGAAAAACAAAAACATAATTAATTTGAATTCAATAAATATATTGGAACGTTTCTTATGCATTTGATAAGAAATGTTTACTGTTTATTGTTTCTTCATATTTAACATGCATCGTTTTACAATCCAATTATTAATTAACCTCACCGTGACTAAGTATCGAGATCAACAATATTATAACTGAATTAAAATAACACATAAATAAACTATGATCATCATCAACAATCGTCCCAACATAAAAAAACACACAAGAAGCTACTTAGTATTTACGCCCAATGGGCTTTTTAGATGACAATAAAGTATATAATCTGCATTTAAAAAAAAATTAATAAATTATAATTTTGTTATACCCATCTATAAGATTTCCGATGCATCGTAACCGCTGATTATAACTATACTACTATTATGATTGCCAAATATCAACAAAACAAAAACTGATGAAATAAAAGTCTACTTCTGTGATTATAACTGTAATTTGTATTCCTTCCCCTCAGCAATGGCAGCATTGTCTTTACTATGAGTACATTTGTACGTGTTTTTTTCCTCTACGCGGTGCGTCGGGTGAATATGTTTCATTGCAAATTTAAGCGTTTTCGATTGAGTGTACTGAGTACCTAAATATGTTATGTAGTGAATCAGTAATGTCTTTGAAACATAAGGCAAGTGATGTTTTTTAATGATTTTCGTCAGCAATGACAATAACGCAAGAACGTGCAAGTATTGCCAATTTTTTTGTGGAATAGGTAGATAAACAATCTAAATGTATCTTATTGCCATACTGTGGCAATACTTTTTTTTTCATTCTATTTTGTATATTGGCAATTAACACAAGCTTAACTTGTCAATTTGACTGCCCTAAAACGGGTTTTTGTTCCCAGTTGGGCAGTGAAAGCTTTCTAGTTTTTATGGTTTAATAATGGGTGAAAATAATAATAATAAAAAAAAACAAAAATAATTTAAAACAATAATTTATTGTATTCAAGTTTAATTCATTTTTTTTAAACTAAAACCATTATTATT
>JAHDVE020011597.1:0-57529 GCA_022606495.2 Halesus radiatus | reverse complement strand
ATTTATCAATTTTTTGCTGTCTCTCAAATCCCCCGCCGACAGTCCCGGGAAATAAATGTAGCTCAGTTGATTTTCGGAATAATAAAAGAGTTTCCGGAAAGCTCGCCGTTATGACGGCCGTTGGGCTCTGGGCAACGTGTAGATGTTATGGGACGAAGCGGGTACGACGCGTATCTACCAGGACCTTCTTGTATGTCACTGATATTGTGCTTTATTTTTAAATCCATATTAAAAAAACAATAAATCATTCCAATTATAACGTTTCCACTGCTAATGATGAATACTCTGAGTAAAGTGTGATAATATACAGTTTTAACTATGTCAGTCGGGGGAGGGGAGGGTGGAGGAACATAGGAGTGGGATAATGGTCCAAAGGACTAGAGTGGATGGAAATGTTGTTTAAGTTATCTAGTTTGAGAGCGGTCGTGTGATGGATTTTAGTTTAATTATTGAAAGGTATATTTTTAAATAGATCTGTGAAGTTTTTAATATCGTCTGTGTAATATTACATAAAACAATACCCACGATCTTATCAAAGAATAAGCAAATAAATAATTTAGAATTAAGATAAGAGTATATCAATAATAATAATTGGATTATTTGTATAACTCCGCTTTAAATATTACTTCACATTCTTTTTGTAATTATGTACAGATTAATTACAAAAAGAATGTGAATTAAACAGATTCAGAAAAAAACATACTTACCCGGCATGTCGCTTCAGAAAAACATAGTTATATTAGAAAATTTAAGCTAAGAGAAGATAAGATTTTTACAGTTGCTATTTTATCCTTCTTTACTATTGATATTACATTTATTAGAAGATTAGTGGCAAGATAGTGCATAGTTATTGTATCACACGAAAAATTATAAAGATTTTTTACTATTTACTTAAAAATTTATTTAAAAAATAAAACAATAACTTCGTTTTTTTTATTTGTTATATACTTTTGCCGACCAGCTTTCGATACTACCGTAGCTTCTTTGGGGCTGTATAATACTAAACTATGAACTAAGATACACATGTGTTATAGATTGATAAAAACACGCGAGTGAAGGGCCAAGGGTGAGAGATCAGCCGGTTTCTGACCGGGAAGGGCGTGTACTTTTTTTATTGGGAATAATTTAAGAATTGGACTTTTATTTAAATTTATTTGATTATTTGTAAGTATACTATTAGTGTTTTTGGCTTTCCTTATTTCTAATGCTACTAAGTTATCTAGTCGAATACCTATTCCATTTTTATGCGGTAAACTAGTGCCTGTATTTTTATTCAATGTGTGGTCTGTTTCTAAGAGGTGGTTGGCAAATTCCGAGAAACCTTTATTATTGAAACATCTCAAGTGTTCTTTTACCCGGATATTAACATTACGCAACGTTTTGCCTACATAAAACGCCGGGCAATCGTTGCATTGAAGTGAATAAATGCCCGAGTGGCCTAAACCGTCTTCTTAATCTTTACCATTAATTAAAAATTTACCTATACTATTGTCTGTGTAAAATGTTGGCTTAATATCTGACGGAAAATTTTTAATGCTTTGTTGAGAAAAGTTATTGATATACAAGATTCTACGCCATTGGTACTACGGTTTGTTATTATTATTTATTATATTATTATTTGGGGGGGGGGGGTACTGTTGAATAAAAGCTTATTTGGCGACATTTTTTCCAGTTTTTTTATTTAGGATGTTATTGACTAAGTTTTCATGATAACCGTTATTTATTGCGATTTGTTTAATTATTTAGAACTATTTTCAATTCAATCAGGTTTTTTATCAACAAAAAGAAAGCTTGGTAATGTTTCTGCACAGAGTCGATATAATAGCATGTTGTGATTTATTTACACAAGTTGAAAAATATTTTTAAAATAAACAGTAGGACAGTTTTGTTACATTGAGAACAGACTCCAATACAATAATGGCATTATAATAATTATAAAATTATCAGCAGATATGACACAATCGAAGACCACCGTATTTGTTTAAAGTGTGTTATTTATTCGTTTACTGATCAGTGGCTGAGTTGGTACCGTATAGGGTTCCCACCCAGACGTCTTGAGTTGATTACGATACAAGCCATATTTTCCACTTAGTGTAAAGGTACTAGGAAATTTACAAAAATTGTCAGCTTAGTCGAAACCCACTTGTATTTCTTTTTAGAGAACAAAACAAAAGAATATTAACAAAACGTAACTTTCTATTATTGTCATTTCTTCAAAAGATTGGTATTCACTTTGTATCGTCATTATTAATAAATTATTTAATCATTATTTTGTATTCACCACTTTATTATATATATATATATATCTACATATTTCGAAAGCGATTGTTTCTTCGTAAGGAATATATATAATACTAAAAACCAATAATATCAAGTTTAGACAAATGATAACAATAGAACACAATGTAAGAATAGAGAAATTATAAACATAAACAAAAAACGATTAAAGTAGGTAAGTAATTAATCAAAAATGTTATTAAAAAAAAATTATGAAACATTGAATAAAATATTTACATAAGAAATTATTTTTATTATTAATATTAATATGAAAATAAATTCAAGAGATAGCTATTAAAAAAAAGATTATTTATCAAATTTAATTCACTATTAACGCTTTTTCTGATTTCTAAAATTTGTCTAATTGTAAACCGGTTGTATTTGTAACTAACTAATTAACTAACTAACCATCACGCCGTTTCTCCGCAGGGGTAGGCAGAGAGGACGGACCGCCAAACAACTCGATCTCGGCATACACTTCTTGCTTCATTCACATTCATACAACGCCTCATACATTCTCTTCTGTTGTTCCGACTTCTGACATGGCCCGACTCGAGTATTTGATTCACTTGATCGTGCTATGTCTTCCTCGGGCGTCCCCGGCCTCTTCTTCCATTCACATTCGCGTCATGTATTCTCCTTACACTCCTTTCTTCGTTCATTCGCTCTACATGCCCAAACCATCTAAGCGTCCCTTTCTTAATCTCGCTCACTACGCTTACATGTAAATTTTTTAAACCTTCATTTATATCAAATGAATTATTGGTTTCTAAAACGTGATTTGCAAATTCCGAATAGTTTTATTTTAATTATTTAAACATCTCAGGTGTCCCTTCACTCTAATACTGACATTTCTACTATTAGAGTGAAGGGTAAGTATTTCCTATGTAAAAATAGTTGCAATCGTTGTAAATATTTCTAATTTCTCACCTCGCGGAATTTGCAAACTTTGCGATCAGTCGGCGACTGTTGGTATAGCACCGCTGTACCCGTGATGGAACAATGACTTATACCGTGCAGGTGTGGGTGCGTAGGTAAATTCACTTACTTTATATTTGATCAAGAATATTCAGTGTTATAAATAACGACCCATTTCGTAATTTTAGCATAAAAAGTCGATCGCCCATAAAGCCTAAGTCCCCCTACTCGGCGGAAGGAGGAGTATGGTGAGGGTAGGGTGAGGGTAGGGTGAGGGGCACTTGCTGCTCTCCCGGCAAGAAGGGCAATAAAACCTGCGCGTAATAATATATAGTGCTCCCTCAGGAATCTACTGTATATCTTTTGGACAGCCCTCCTTTGAAGACTGGACGGACGTTCCAAGCATTCAAAGACACCGAGTAACAAAGCTGTCACATTAATAGTTGCAATTGTTTATATTAATGCAATGGTTTGGTGCTTTTTATGATTTGGGAGGAGGGGCTGTGAGTTTGAGCCTTTGGATTGGGGTAGATCAATCTAGTCGGTATTCAGTATCGTTAAGTGGAAATAAATATAATGTTTGTGCAAAGAAATGCTGGAGGATTTACCTAACGTCATTGGTACCTAATTTGCTGTCTGAATTTTAATCATTTGCATTATAAGGAACTCCAGTCCAATTTTAATTTTTTTTAATGATGTTTAAACTTAAATGTAAGTAAAATTGTTCTTTTTTTAAGTTTCTTTTCACAAATAAAATAATTTCCAAAGTTTCAATTTTTCAAAGCCCTCCAAAACGCTACAAATCTACGTCCGGTCGGTTTTGATCAGTTTTGAGGTTAGAATGTCAAATTTCAAAAGAAGGATGAGATTTACCGCAGATAATTTTATATTATATTCATGGTAAACCATAAGTAATAACATTTTGTACCATTTTAGAAGATTTTACTCAAAGAATAATAATTATCATAATATCCGTGTTGATAATTGGTTTGTTCATGAAAACTATAATTTCATTCATTAATAATTTATTTTTATTTTTATATTGAATAACAATCATAGACCTTAGTCACTCAAATTAAGTTAAAATCTCACCAAAGCAAAAAAATACATATTTAAAGTACAAAACAAATCGAAAAATAAAAATGTACAAACTAATCTTAAAACAGAATGCGCACGTGACGTCAGATGTTCCAAATGCATTGGTACCAACAGAAAAAGATGTTTTGATGAGTTGATTACTCATTTACTTTTAAATAACGATTTATAAATTCAACCTATAAATATAATAAAAGTTGTTTATTCAGAATCGGCGTTTGCTGATCTATATGAACATTGAACATATATTTATAAAGTAATAATATTTATCACTGGAGTTCCTTATTGCATCCCACATGCGATAATCATACCTATGACTTTTAAAAACTTATGGAAAAAAATACGTAAATATTCAAATGACATGTTTGTATATAAAATAATTGCAGAAAAATAAATATCTGTTGGTCATTAATTGCAGCACAATGTTTCACCCAAAGGTTTCACCCTATCACGGGCATCGTCAGATTGACACAATTAAAACTATATATATATATATATTACATTGATGTCAGGAGTGAGCCCCCTTGCTATTTAATATTGTTTTTAATTATCACTTGAAATTTGTTTTTTTGCTGTACTGTTTACTATTATGTTTTTAAAAACTACATTCGCGTTGGTTTATTACCCTCTGGAAGATGGATTACATTGTGTTTATTCACGATTTTTTTTTTATTATTATATAATGTCATTCGTGTCATCTTTTATTTCTGAACTTTTATTATTGAACGGATAGTTATTTCTGGTTATGTTTTTTTCCTGTGATTTCCGTCTTGTTTGCTAAAATTAATTTTACAGCAGTTTTTGTCCTGTAGTTACATGAATTACGGGTAACCAGGTAAATATTAATGGGTCTATAAAAAGTTACAAAGGGTTTTTAATAAAAAAAATCATTTTATAATGGAATTCCACCGTGAATTGACGGTTTAAAAATTAGAAATATTAAAAGGTTACCATAGTTTTGTTTCATATTCGCGAGTAGTGTATTTACTAAAGCTTTCTTGATAAAAGCTTAAGCAGTTAGGGAATAAGAACTGACAGAAGAATGGTACTTAGGACATATTATGAAAATGTTTAGAAAAAAAAAATTATGTAGTATTAAAAAAGAAATATGTTGTTTTTTTTTGAGAAACGAGTCGCTTACATATTATTTGTCAACCTTGCTTAATAATAAACACCATCCTTATTGGATGTTTCGGTCTTTGATATTAAATATTAAATACATTATTTACATGACAATAACCATTACATATCTAACTTCACACATTATTTAAATTGACCGTTATGTAATATATAATAATATATATATACTTTTCTATATTGTACTATGTTTTTTTCTTACATATTATGTAATGTGATTTAAACTTGCCAATTTGACTGTCCTAAAACGGAAACTTACCAGTTGGACAGTCAAAGTGCTCTTACTGTAAAATATTTATCGTTATAACATAAAAATAATTTTTTTAAGGTTTTATCAGCCGTATCAGTAAGACAAATATAATGTTTTTTTTTATAGAAAGCAGTCACTTTGTGGTTAGACATATTTAATTAGTATTTGATAACAATATCGTGACCAAACGATGAACCATTGAATGAAACGCGGAGTGTTTATGAGAAAAGGGATGATATGTAAAACAATGTCGGTATAGCTGGGTTTAGGCACCAATTCAACCTTAAACTTTTTAGTCCTCACCTTATCTGTCGTAAATAATAAAATAAATTTAAATATATTTCGTAAACCCAATTTCCGATTATCCCATAATCACCTGTTCAGGTATTCTTTGGTATTCCATTATATACACTTCTGTCTCTTTCTCTCAGTTATTATGTCAGATTTCTATTTCATGCTATCTCATTTTTTCTTTGTTATGTTCTTCCTCATTTTATTTTGTACATATAAACACACAATATGTATTTTTGATCAGTTTAATTTTGTACTCTGATGATGCTTGTGTTAAGCGAAACCCGTCGGTCCTTATAAAATTAAATGAAATCTCGTGGTTAAAAATAAAGATATTATTTTATAATGTGAATGTGTCAAATGTTTAGTTAGAAGTTGCTCAGCTTGATTGGTGGTAGCGGCTCATGCGATGACTGATTAAATAAAATTAGTATGGACAAATGATGTTGTTTTATGTTTATCATTTGTCTATGCTTAACATTATTATTTTTTAGTATTTTATATATTCCTGATGAGGAAATCATCGCTATCGAAACATGTTAACATGTATAATTTAATAAAGTGGTGAATAAAAAGCAATTTTTAATTCATTTATTAATAATGACGCCACAAACTGAATACCAATATTTTTAGGAAAGTATAGATTAAAAATTACCTTTATATTGCGATAAAAGCGTACAAAAACATATATTGCTTTCAAGGTGCAGTTTAAGATGTGTTACGTTGAGAACGCATGAATTGCGCTTTGCTTATATAGGTAGGTAGTAGGTACCTACACCTACAGTTTAAATTATGAAATGTACATATGTGTGTGTAGATAACAGGGTATTATTTGCGTTGTGGCAATACATGTATTGAAGTAAAAGTCAATCTAATGCAACGCACAGTGCACAGTGCAACGTGCAAGGCGGGCTGCATCCAGATTTGTCCTCCGCGAGGAGATACATCTCCCCAGCGAGATCGGGAAGGGAGTAGGGGCGTCGATCAATACTGGTCCATACATATTTATGCCGTGTGCAAGTGTATGTATGAGTACACTCGGCCGTGTCTCCGTGTGTGTGCCGCCCATTACCGACACATTATATCTACATACAGTTCTGCCAGTATTATATCAAAATAATGTGAGTCACATAAAGTGAGCGGAGGGGTTTAATGTGCGGCGAGATATTGCGCTCCGGGAGAAGAAGCGCCCTCGAAGAATAAGGGGGAGGTAGAACAGTTTGCTGGCCGTGGCTGTTAAATTTATGGAACACAAACACTAAACGGGCTGCATGCATCTCGTCCATAAATATTTCATTACGTTATCAGTTTCAATAATGTGTTTTATTACTTGAAAATTGCACTTTGTTGTTAGAAGCGGGCGATTTATTAATTTTTCTCCTCGTTTTAACGAGCAAATGTAGCGCAGTACGTTTAATAAAATTCTAAAAAACGTGAAAAAACATTTTTTGAATTTTGGTTCAAATAAATTTTTTATTTTGATTGGAAAATATTTGAGGAACACGAGTTGGAAAAAAAACGCGGTAACTTGGGATATAGCACAATCCGTCATCTATGGTTATCAAGCGGCGTTAAGCGATACGTGCGAGCACCGTCAACAATTGATATAAAATATTCCGATAGCCGGTAGACAAAAGCCCTCCGAATTTAACATATACATTTTTCTCATCTCTTCATAAGTACTTACCTATTATACTATACTCAAATCATATTATATACGTAAACGATTACTCTGTACTTTTTTCTTCTTATCTATTTGAACATTACTTTTATTCTTCATTAATTATTATACAATACTAAAATTTTCTGATGTACACAATTGTTTTTTATTTTTATTATTCTTCACATATCTTTATACTTAAATATTATACTTTTTTTTAGATATATTATATTACCATACTATGTCAATACTAGTTTTTTTCCCTTCTATTTTTGTATAATGACACTTAATGTGAACTAAACTTCTCAATTTGACTTTCCTACAACGGGATTTCTTCCCAGTTGGGCAGTCAAAGCTTTTTTACATTTTATTGTTAAATAATGTGTTTTTGTTTTATTTTAGTTATTTGTACATTTAAGTTTACAAAATAACTAATTATAACTCTTATAATATTTATATAATATTACATATATAATTCTAATTTAAAAACTAATGATTTTTTTCTTGTTTAACTTAATGTGTTTTTTACAATCTATTTTAAATTTATTAATTGTTTCACTTTTGATTGGGTCCGGCAGAGCATTATAGCATTTCATCCCTTTATAAAATATACTATTTTGCGTATGGGCTTTGTTCTTTTTCGGTAGCCATATCCTTACACGCTCTTGTATTATGTCTGTGAATGTCCATGTTGTAAATAATTTTTTTGGAGAAATATATTGGTAACAAGTTGTTTCTGATTTTATGTATAAAAATCAATACGTTCAATGTAAGCATTTGTTTTACTGTTAGCCATTTTAATTCCTTTAACATTTTAGCTACTTTTGAATATCTATTTCGCTTTAATATTATTCTCATTGCTCTATTTTGGAGAATTGTAATTTGTAAATTTGTAAATTGTGTTTTAAACAAATAAATAAAAATAAACTTATCGCGGCATCTCAGGTGACAGATAAGCTTCGGTTAATTGTTAAACCAAGACATCATTGACCAATTAACTCCCCTCTTAGTGTAAAAAAACACATGTGATCTGTCAATGTATATTGCAGTGATGGTATTTAATATTATTGTGATACCTAAGTAAACATTCATTCGAAATTGTTAATTTACAATGTGTAATTTCAATAGAAATGCCAAACAAGTGCAACCATGCTTGGAAAATCGATATACAACCGTCGTCTGTTAAGCCTATCGATCCGATATTGTTAAGTTATCGATTTGGCTATGCTAGGGCCCCTGATGCCCAAATATGGTTGAAAATCGTGGTGCCGCCGATAACCCATTTTTCTTGTGTGTTTTTCTAATTTAACTGATTTGACGATTGTTTGATTAATTTCAATATCAATAAAATGATATGTAGGTACCTGTTAAAATAAAATGTATAGAGGCAAATCATTTTAAAGAGAACACATTTGAATGTATTTGTGCACATTTGGTTCAAATTGGTTTTAAATAGTCTGGACCACCTCCCGCAGTCCCCCAGTACAGTACACCACCACACAAGCAAGAATTATTCTAGTGTACAATTATTAATTTCATTTATTTATTCTTAAATTTAATTATGAAACAAAAACATTAGCCACCCATCTCACTGGGACAATCCTGTGTTGAGATGAGCGGCTTTACAATTTAATTGGATTGATAGTTGAGGTTATTCGTATTATAGTCAATAATTCATAGGTATGGCTTGGTATGGATTGTGGATATTTTTTATTTAATGGAACCACAAAATGTCATTATTATGGCAACACCAAGCTAGCCACTTTGTCTTTGAAATGTTGTCTTCACATTCAAATGTTTTCCGTATTCGCATTAGGTAGTTTGTTTTAAAGAAACAATGCAAAACTTCATAATTCATTTTTAAACTTACGATCTGTGAATTCGATTTTGTTTTGTTTATTTTATTTATTTAACACCTAATACGTAGTTATTTCGAAGCATAAATTTCAGAAAACGAAAAAATCCCCTTTCCGTATAATTAATTGTCTTCCTCGCATAGCGTTAAATAGAGAAAAAAGTTTAAAGATAAAATTGTCATAGAATACAAAGTAGAACGTACCACTAATTTCTTAGCACCATTTAGTTAAAGTAAAAAAATAACCGATGAACGAATTAAAAATTACTTGTTCATCATTTATCTATACTTAATATTATTATTTTTTAGTATTCTGTACCATATATTCCTGATGGGGAAAGCTTCGCTTTCGAAACATGTTGATATGTATTTATTAAAAAAGTGGTGATTACAAAGTAATTTTTAATTAATTTATTAATATTGACGCCACAAAGTGAATACCAATCTGTTGAAGAAATTGTAAAAAAATATGGGATCACTGTGCTTTTTATCTCGGTGATGCCATTTAAATATTTTAAATGATCGCACCGTCCTCACTTTTAGTGTACTATTCTGTGAGACTAGAATGTGCCCACTGGCCACTGCCACCTTCTGTTTCGCCCTGCGGTTGTGTCTATGTCTGTTTATAATAATAGCCGGCGCCCTTTATTAAAGTACAATGCCCTAAACTAGGTTGAGTATATCCGACCTCGCGGCTGTAGGCTGCTTACTCCCATTAGACATACCATTTTAGGCAGCGGATCGCCATCTGTCCTCCTGCCAGTATTTTATTGCGGTTTTCGAGTGATTTGGTATTAAAATAGCGATATATAAAAAAGAAAAACGGCGGTCGTACATGCAAACTTAACATAAATACCCTGTCCGTTAGATCGGGCATTAACTTGACCGTTGGGTTATTTATTTGGGTTTTTTTTAAATAATGCCTGTTATGTAGCTCTGTTAACTATTAGCAGTGCGTGCTATCTCTCCGCGGTATTTATTACGCGGGATCGTTTGCACTATTAAGATATCCTACATGCAATGTACCTCTTTGCTGAGCAGTGTTGTAAAATAACGATCGTTTTAATTCTTTATTCTTCGTAACAGTTTAAAACATCACTTTTAAAAACGGTCTTAGTTTAAAGCTTTGCACTTATAAGGAACAAATCTCTTAAAATATTATCCACATTATCTCTTTATCACGACTTTTATGGAGAATCGCCACAAGGAGGCTGTACAATTTGACGAATTCCAGAATAAATAGAACTGATGAAAATATTAAAAATTGCTTTGTATTCACCACTTCATTAATATACACATATCTACATGTTTCGAAAGTGATGCTTTCTTCATCAGGAATATACAGAATACTAAAAAATAATAATGTCAAGTATAGACAAATAGAATACAATAATGTAAGAATAGACAAATTATGAACTTAAAAAAAATGATTAAAGTAGGTAATTAATTAATCAAAAACGTTAATAATGAAACTGACATAATTAAACGTACCAAATTTATATTAGAAATTATGTATTTAAAAAAAAAAAGGATTATTTCCATAGCGCCTTTTTTGTAAGAAAATCACCTCAAGGGCGTTTTACAACATAATTGATCTAACCTATACCTTATCACTTAGACTTATATCTAATAATTTACATCTTAGATTCATTACTAATGGCTTACAGCTAAGGTTTATAACTAGAAACTATCTAATTCAGACCTACAACTAGTGACTTACATCTAAGACTTATGTAACTAGCGACTTACAACTAAGACTTATATAACTAGCGACTTACAACTAAGACTTATATAACTAGCGACTTACAACTAAAACTTATATAACTAGCGACTTACAATTAAGACTTATATAAATGGCAACTTACAACTAAGACTTATATAACTAGCGACTTACAACTTAGACCTTTAACTAATGACTTAAAACTAGTTACACAAATCTTAATGAACAGGTGAGTCTTTTAAACAATATTGTTGAATGGTTAGCATCCATTGTTTAGGAATAGAGACTTACAACTAACATATTCACATTTTAAAATAAATTATTTAATCATTGTTGCCCTTGTTTTCAGTGATAATTTACACAACAGTGGAACGTGTTTATGTGTGATACAAAATGTTACTATTTACAAAAATCAGAACATAACCTGATATTGAACAACAGTGGGGCGAGTTTGTGTATGATACATCACAGCTGTATGTGTATGCCTCTGATCAGTTTGAGGATAATAGACAGAAATATGTACGAGTATATCAAATTCTAAGTGTTAGTGATGATGGTAATGCAAGACAGATACTTTCATACAATTAATTTTTTTAAATGTTATGGGCGCCAAAAGAGGAAGGAAGTTTTTACGTATGTCAATATTATGTATATGTTTTTATTGTTAGTTTTATAACATGGGTTCAAAAAATATATTTAATGGGTTATCGGGATATAGTTAATTAAAACTCATAGCTAAAAAACCGAAATGTGCCGGTATTAAGTTTGAACGTCATTATTGATAAAAGAAATTAAAAAATTGGACTAGAGTTCCTTATTATTATTCTGATGGAGTGGTGGAATATTTATTATCCCTTCAGTAAGAATTTAGAAATCTTGCAGCGCCCCCTCACCATAAAGTGACAAGCTAGACGTCATCTCGTCACTCAGGCGAACAGTCAGTCCGTCCAGCGGGGCCAGCACTACTGAAGCTAGATAATGTATGCAGCGTATGCATCACGGCGCAGCGGCGGCCGCCTACTTAGAATATGCAGCAGGATTAAGGGAAAAATCCCCCTTTTCTCCCATAATTTTTCCAAATTATTCCCTCTTTCGTTTGCCGGAGAGCGACAATTCCAGACGTGGACGTGGCTCCCCTCGAGAGCGGAATACTAATTGCGTAGCGAATGTGAAGGGCTTTCCTAATCCATAAATATCTTGATGCATTCGTATTGTACTGATGATATATCGACCTTATTTGTTTAGTGGAATAAGTATATATATTATTATATTTCTAGCGTAGACAGAAAATACAAGGAATTCTGCGATGCAATGCGCCGAGCGTGTTCTCAATTGTATTGAACAAATCAAACATATTATTTCTTTGTCTTGGAAAGTCGATTTTATTAAGAGAATAAAAGTTTTCATCACATAAACTGCTGTTACTCGCAATATGGTACCATCAGTACTGCAAACTTTTGCCTTTAGGATGTATAGAAAATATTTTTAGATTTCTACTTATACTGCCTGATATTATACTGATAAAGTGGGCATACAAAATATAGATAGATGGATGGCTTATTTACATTATATAATGTTTTGACATTATGTGCAAATCGTTAGTTAGTTTAATTTTTTTTATTAGATTTACAAATAAAATATTTACAGAAAACCGTCATACATAATATATCATATATATATATATATATAATTGGTGTAAATATCTCTAAAAAATGTGTTTTCAACATGTGTGGTGTACGCAATAAAGTTTATGAATTATTTAGTTAATAATAACTATGTTTATTTACCTAACTGAAACTCGGTGTGCGCCAAAACACCCTAGTGCAATAACGATATTGTTTGTTTGCACGGTGGCCAAACAAACGAAGATGTTAAAATGTTGAAAGCAAAATAATGTCACAAAAAAATGTTCAAAGATTTTACTTGCTTTAAATTTTATTTATGAAGACATAAATAAATTTAATTTTTATATTTATTTTATATTATTTTAGAAATGATATCGATGAAGATGACATACATTGAACTGGTCTCATTAACTAAGTTGGTAAAGCGGTTGTCCCGGAAATACAGAGGTCTTGGGTTCGAGTCCCAGATGCGACTGACATCTTTTTATTTTCTGTTGTTTTTTTCGGTTTCATGTTTCATTTAGATTATGTTAATATTATCTTCTTCAATGATTAGACATAAAAAAATCATCAGCTCTGGCTTTTTGTATAGAGATTTTAAATGCATTTACGGAATAAGAGAAAATGTCAGTGTTGTGATGTTTACTTATTTCATTCTTCAATCTTGACGTTTTTGGTATGGAATTATGATATCCCGTATTATTCAGGTGTATGTCTGTCCAGAACAAATCAAAATTTCTTATACACAACGCACCGACTTTTAGGAATATTGAAAGAAGGGTGAATGCAGGAAACTCCATCAACAGAGGACTAAACCCGGTTGGCGTAAACAAAAGTTATCCAAAGAAGCGAAACTAGCAGTCCACAATGGAGTGCTGATACCAATCCTGATGTATGGCAATGAGGCACGGAACTGGTACAGGAAGGATGAAAGTAGACTGAATCCTGTAGAAATGAGATCTCTGAGACGAATGCGTGGTAAAACCATGTACGATCGTATGAAAAATGTTGAAATTCATAAAGAAAGCAAGGCATGTGTAATGAACAAGATTAAGAAAGATACGCTTAGATGGTTCGGGCATGTAGACCGAATGAACTAAGAGAGGAGTGTAAGGAGAATATGTGACGCGAATGTGAATGGAAGAATATCGGGGATGCCCGAGGAAGACATGGAACGATCAAGTTAATCAAATACTTGAGTCGGGCCATGTCAGAAGTGAGAATAACAGAAGAGAATTTATGTGAATGAAGCAAGAAGTGTATGCCAAGATCGAGTTGTTTTGCGGTCCGTCCTTTCTGCCTACCCCTGTGGAGAAACGGTGTGATGGTTTATTAGTTAGTTAGTTAGTTAGAGTTTTAGGTAGATAGGTAGATAGGTAAATAAACATTGTTATTTGTAACTAAATAATCCATAAACTTTATTGAGTAAACCAGACATGTTGTAAATACATTTATTAGAGATATTTTCACGTTGATTGTAATCGTATATATATGCATATGACGATTTTCTCTAAATATTTTGTTTATGTTTCTAATTTTAAAAAAAGAACAAAAATTTAAAAATATCTTTGTTCGACAGTTTCCATCAAAAAATGGTTCTGTTTTCGCTGGTGGGTACAGTTGGATAAATGATCTATTTTTATTAGTGTGATGACTAACAAAGTCTAAGGTATTTTACATGATTTATAGTAAAGCGGCTCAAAATCTATTTGTCGAAAGATAATTTTGCAGAGAAAAATCGCATCCGACATTTCGCATTGTCGGGCTATCCTGCAAAGTGAGCGGCATTCAAAGGCACGCAAAACGTCAACGCGAGGGTCGCTTCTTTCAGTTATTTACTCAAAATTACTTAATTAAATATTTTACAGTTAAGAAAACTAAGAACCTGCGACCTTAGAGCCTTTTTTAAAGTTTAATCATTTTCATATATCGGAAAACCTGGCAATATATGAATTCCTCTTACTTCAATCATTATAATCGGAAAACGTAGCTTGTGCAATGACGGTGAACTTGGTTAGTACAGGATTGAACCCGAGATACCGCAGTAAGAACCCGATGTTATTTACCAGTCGGATTCATTATTTAGGCTTCGTTACTTACCGGTCTTCATCTACTAATGAATCGATTTGGAACGATGGCCTTAAAATCATTTTAATATTTTAGTGATTATTAAAATAAAAAAAATTCAGTATTTACGCACTTGATAAAGCGTAAACGAGTCAAAAATATTGACAAACAGAGGGCAATAAACCAAAATGGCAAGTTCATGATACATTCCACAAAGGTTTCCACAAAATTATGAAGAAATGAGTCGCCGAATTTAAGGAACTATTAAGGTACCAGATAAAACAGCATTTAAAAAAAATATAAATCTAGCACATAGGTACATTACCTCACTGACTGAAGTTCAAATGTAGTTATCAACTAGTATCTCCTTTTCCACGCTTTTATAAATACACCGCTGTAATCGGGTAAAATCCGCTGATTTTCAACAACGATCTGACAGTTTGGGAGAATGTTAAACATGGCGCAACATCAAAACATGCTAATACATTTTTTTTCATATGAATACCGCACAAGAGTCCCAACTGCTCCCAACTGTCTGGAGCCAGTGAGACTATGGCATTCCCAATTGGGGAATGTTTTGAAGGTGAAGGTATTGGGGAGGGGAAGGAGAAAGGGAAGAGGTAGGTGGGGAAACACCTGGCTATTCAGATCTGGTTCAAGCCATTCGTTTCAATTCTGAATGGTAATCTTTCACCAGGGCGATACTGAGAGTATCTTCCACTCTGGAACGTGCGCAAATATAATACTCGTATACATTATTTTTAAATGAATTAATTGTGAAACAACACAAATTAATTAAATAAAAACTACTTGCGCACGCCGGGATTTGAACCCGCGACCTTCGGATTCGTAGTCGAGAGCCTTACCCCTCGACCATGGAGGCCGTCATTCTTTTAAAGTACGCACTGCAGGAGTTATCCAATTTTAACAGTTTCAAAGTTATTCGTATTAGGAGAACTACACAAAAAAAATCACAGAATAACTTATTATCACGGAATAACTAAGCTTTACCCCACGTTTTTATGAAACAAACATTCAGTGGTCTTACTCAAACGTAGGTAATTGAAAATACAAACACAGTTCAGATTTTTATAGCATGCTTTACCACTCGACTTTCCAAAGATATCACAACTGCGCCATATAATCATTAATTTGAAAAAGATGAAGCAAAAATGCGGTAAATACAATATTTAGGTTGTCGAATGAATAACTTGACAGCTCTATAGGTTTTGAGGGAAACGATGCTATTAACTGGGAATATTCCCGTTGACCTGTAAATTCCAGATGAAAAAGTTATTTTCGTGACATCGGATCTTACCATTCGAGAGTTTTTGCTGCTTCAAAAAGGAACAAATAATATATAGCAAATTTTTCTTATATCAAGATTTTTATCAACCTAACGTGGAGTTTGAAACACCTGGATGAGATAGTCGGATACCTTTGTCGGCTGCCGCCGGCTGTCTCTCGTCAGCCGTCAGCCATCACTCCTCAGGCCGTGTCCTTCCCGGGGCTGCCTCCCCCTCCCGTACCTCCCCCTGCCTCCCCTACTCCTCCCGCGCTCCTGGCAGATCCTGGGCCGTGCTGTTGATTTATACAGCTGGAATTACTGTTGTTGTCCACCATCCTGGCCACATACCCTCGTACCCATCGGCCTGGAGACAAGGTGGATCAAAATAAGCCAAAATGGCCGAAAATACCACACCTTATACCTTATCGGGTTCGAAAGGTTAAGTTTATAGTATGTAAGTAATAATAATAATAAGAGTTAATTTCTATAGCGCAGTTTTGTGAAGTTTCACCTGAAGTACGCTTTATACTAACTAACTTAACCTAATATAATTGTAAAATAACAGATATACTACATTCTACATCTGTTAATATAGTATATATATACTCGTATATATATATATATATGCAAATTGAAACTATGACATAAAATATCCATGAGCAGCAGACTTACTTATATGCACAATTTAGAATAAACTTGGGGTACAAATAGTAAAATGTAAATGTATCAAAAGAGCAAGAAATCTACACAGAATTACCTAACCTCATATAATTAGAAAATAACAAGTAGATATTACATGCATGCAAATTAAAACCACAATTTAAAATATTCACGAGTAGCAGACTCACTTTGATGAACATTTTAGCTAGTATATTATAACAATTTAGAAGCTAAGCGTGTAAATAATCGTATATATAGTAGGTACCAAAACCAACAGATCAAGAGAATATTATATCCCATTATACACATGGTTTTTCACTGAATACTAAGGGCGTTGAATAACAAGGAGGAGAAAACCGCAAATAAAAAAGCTATGGAGGATCAAAAGGAAAAATGGCCTGAAATTCTATTTCTCCGTACATGAAGTTAAGTTTTATATTGGAGAGGATTTTTTGAACAATGTGGTTTTTAAGACCCATTTGAACTCGGCTAAATTCTGTATGTAAGCAATATTTGGGGGAAGCTTTTCCAGATGACCGCTATCGGTTCCTGCACTGCGTCGGGTTGGTCTGCAGGAGAGTTAACTTGTCGATGTTATTTCTGCATGTTATGGATACGTCTATTTAATGATTAAGCAGGGAATAGTGTTGTAGGGAAATTCAGTAAAGCCAAAGACGTTTCTACTGTCCAAGGAAAAATCACAAATCCCAGTTATTTGGATTCTTTTAGACCCCTCGTTAAAAAACTGAAACTTCTGACGTCACTGATATATATGAACATATGCTGACTGACAGTTAATTCTTTAATTTTTTTTTTATAATTACAATCATATACATTAGTGGCGCTTTGGCTTTATAACTATTACCATCTTATGGTTTGATTTACGTGACTGAATTTATGTTACATTATTTATGCTCTTTGGGAAAAGATCTTAACTGGATTAAAAACCCTAACCAAGGAAAGGAAGAAGGACAAACATTTGATCATAAACAATTTACTAAATTTACTCTTTGTACTTACTGAATAAAATATATTTAACATGTTATTAACTATTTGCTGCGCCATCTTCGGGCTGCATCCATGAGTTTCGTCGACAGCTCATAAAGCTGAGTGATACGTAATTCAGTCTTATCAATATTATTCAATAATATTATCTTTTTTGAGTACTCAATTTTAAACGCATTTTTTTCCTCATAGCACCAACCAGTACCAAAACACAATTGTTTGCTACATAATATTTGTTTTTCTCATCGCTTTATAAGTACGTTCTTAAGATTTTTTTCGGTACGATTCTTCACATATCTTTATATAATTATTATATTTTTTTCTAGATATATTATTTTACTACACTATGTCAATAATAGTTTTTTTCCCTTCTATTTTTGTATAATGGCACTTAATATGAACTAAACTTGTCAATTTGACTGTTCTAAAACGGGATTTGTTCCCAGTTGGGGAGTGAAAGCTTTCTTACATTTTAATGTTTAATAATGTGTGTTTCAAATAAAATATAAATAGAAAATATATATATATATATATATATATATGTATACATAATGAAGTTATGCCTATTAGTACGGTCATCTTCAGACAGGTTTCCACTAAAACACTTACAGAAAGATTTACAGAAAACCTACTAATACCACAAGAGAATAAAACAATATTTTTAAAATACCTTACTACTTGGCATTTAAATCATCACAAACATCCCCTCCGAACAAATTTAATGTCACTACACCATAAACGAATACTTTGAACATATTAAATTAATAACAATGACATTGTTTAAACCACAGTATTTAATATGTAAATATTCACATGTTTCATATGTCACCAGGATAAACTTTGAGGGGAGCTTTGCTTCTGAAATATGTAGATATTTATATATTAAATACTCTGGTTTAAACAAAGTAACTGTTAATAATTTTATAAATATGACATACATCTTTTGAAGAAACCGTTTTTAATAATTTCTTCGAAAGATTGGTATTCACTTTGTGGCGTTATTATTAATAAATGGATTAAAAAAATACTTTGTATTAACCATTTTAATATTTTTTTATATGATTACCACACAAGAGTCCCAACTGCTCCCAACCGTCTGCAGCCAGTGAGACTATGGAATCCCCCAATTTGGGAATGTTGTGAGGCTGAAGGTATTGGGGAGGGGAAGGAGAAGGGGTAGAGGTAGGTGGGGAAACACCTGGCTATTCAGATCTGGTCACCAAACATGGCTAAAAGCCATTTCAAGCAACGTTTCAATTCTGAATGGTGGTCTTTCACCAGGGCGATACTGAGAGTATCTTCCACTCTTGAACGTTCGCAAATATACTATATATTATTTTTAAATTAATTAATTGTGAAACAGCACAAATGAATTAAATAAAATTTATTGCGCACGCCGGGATTTGAACCCGTGACCTTCGGATTCGTAGTCGAGAGCCTTACCCCTCAACCATAGAGGCCATATATTCTTATACACAACAAGATGTTTCGAAAGCGATGCTTTCCTCATAAGGAATATATAGAATACTAAAAAAATAATAATGTTAAGTGTAGACAAATGATAAATTCTTTTTAATTTTAATTTACATAAATACATACATACGTATCATGTGGGTTAACTGAAAGAAATGGGATGTATCTATAAGCTGTACCTACTTAATAATTTTGTGTGTGTAATAAAGATTTAAAAAAAAATATTTTTGATTTGATAACAGAAGCTTGTTGTATCAATATTGCAATAGGCTTTGACATGTTCTTCATGGACCGGTTTAGATCGTCAACTGCTGCCTGGACCTGCCGGCTGCTGTGCGCTGTGCACCGTGTATGCTGTCATCTCATCCGCCAGGCGCCACCAACTGTTACTTACTATCATCCATATATGGCCGATAACGGCGATAAAGCTTTGCCCACTTTATTTTAATCAAATAAGTTACCTTCGTATTTAGATACATAATTAGCTAGTGTACACAAGTACCTGCACATTTACTGGAGGTCACCAGCAAGCCATATGGTCGATACCTGAATAAATATTAACTTTATCAAAATAGTTCTAAAAATATATATTTTAATTACGTATAATGGGAGCTTGTACCCACTAAGCCATTGCAAGTAGCTTGTCAGCAGGAGTTTAGTTCAACAATATTATATAATACAACAATAAATAACAATCATCATACAAATGTAGCCCAATAATAGAACAATATAGGTGCATGCATGTTGTAATCAATGTACAGATGTTGGAAAAAATATGAGAACAGCAAAACAGTTTTGTTATAGAGATAATGTACTGAAATTACATAATATTTAAGTTACATAATATTTATATAAATCAATGTAAGATTGTTTGTTTCTTTGTCCTCGATGTTCTCGAAAATCACTGGACCGGTTTCGCTGAAAATAGCACAGTTTGTTCTTATTAGTTCCGGAAAGGTTTACAAAGTAGTTTGAATGAAATCCAATATGTAAAACTGTTGCTATAACGTTTTAAAATTAAATCGAACCCTCCATGTTTTATTTAGGTTAGCCCATATATATAACACTCTGGTTAGCTACAGATTGCATATTCAAAATAAGAAGCTGTACAAGAATGATCAGCACTAAAGAACGAAATGCGTGTTGACACCATCGCTGTCAGCATTGCCCATTCTAATTTGGACGGGTTTTTAAAAATAATAATTTATTATCGGTAAAATCGATGTAGTTAGAAAATATTTAAAATTCCCTATTTTCTGAGGTTTTTACATTTATAATGTGTTTCCCCGTATTTAAATGATAATGTTTTTTTTTAATAGATTTACTTAAGTTTGTTATATTGTTTTGAGAATAGAGAATTTTAATTCATCCAAATTAGAATGGAGTGGGAGTAAATAAAATCATATAAATAAGTCGTCACAATGTCTATTAACCGCTGTCACACTAATAAAAACTTGCAGAACCTAATAATAACATTATGTAATTTGATATAGATTAAATTTAAATAAAAATCCTAAATAGGACTTTTGTACTTGGATACATTTTGTTATGAATATAATACAAGAGTTTTAATCCTAAAATCAAATCGTAAACATTGGAAAAAATTGAACTCGCCAATCCAATCCCTTCCTTGTTAATTTGTCATTGACCGAAGAGCACTGATTTACTACACAAGTAAAACTTTAGCAAGAATGTTCTGAATTCTTTCCGCGGACCTCACGGACCCGGACCGGACCGGCCCGTTATCCCGGTTGGTACTAAAAGTGCCAATTGGGATCAGACATCATTCAGCGGCCGGGTTTGTCCACGCAACATACTTGTACATGTCTGTCCTATAATGTGACTAAAAAGTATTTCTATTCCTCGGAGCAAATGCGGAGTCTGTACGAAAATTTTACCTCCGGTCAGCGCTTGTTTCGAAAACTTGTTTCATCAGAGACCTGCGCTGCTATTAAATTTTTATTTTATTTATTTTGGCAGTAAAATAACTCTATTTATTCGAATCAAAAATAAACGCGGATTATACAAAATATAATTTAAAATCAAATGTCTGATCGAAAATGAGCTTAGTTTTAGCTAGAAAATAAAATGCAGACATTTTTTTTAAAGTAACATTTTTTTATTACTATGGCACCACCACGCTAATCAATTTATCTTTGAAATTTTTTATGAACGTTAAAATTTTTTCACATTATAGTTTGACAGTTCGTTTTAAGGAAACGATCCAAAAAAACATAACTCAATTATATTAACTTTTTTTAAATTTGTAATTTTGTTCTTTGGTTTATAATTTGTTTTATTTTAATCCCGTAATAAATGGGCATTTTGATATACGAGTGTACATTTTTATGTAATGGTCTTCCTTGCAAAGCGTTAAATAAAAAAAAAATTAATATAAATTTGTCTTGGAATATGATGTAGAATCACCTCCTTTCGAAAAATATCACTAATTTCTGAAGCCCGTTCAGTTAAAGTCAAAAATATGCACTTGGTTCATTGTGCTTTTTCAAATTTACTTTAATTTTCCATAAACCATCCTGGTGTAGTAATTTAAAACCTTATTTTAATCATTGAAGAAGATAATATTAACACATTCCAAATGAAGCACGAAACCGAAAAAACAACAGAAATTAAAAAGATTTCAGTCGCAACTGGGACTCGAACCCAGGACCTCTACCTATCCGGGGTAACCGCTTAACCAACTTAGCTAATGAGACCAGTACAATTTACGCCATTTACACCGATATCATACTTCATGTTCAAGTCTCCCGGTTACCCCGTAAGAGACCTGGGTTCGAGTCCCAGATGCGACTGAAATCTTTTTAATTTCTGTTGTTTTTTCGGTTTCGTGGTTCATTTGGGATGTGTTAATATTATCTTCTTCAATGATTAAAATATTACAATGAGGTTTACAAACTTCAATAAGTTATAAAAAATAAATTGAATAATTTAAAACCCTTTGAAGGATTAACTGACTGTAGTAAACATCAAACGATTTTTATTTATTTAAATGTAATCTCCCCCTTATTAGCTACAACAGTTAACTCCACCTAGAAAAACAAACTTCTCATTTACACATCGACAATCCGACCAAAATTCACACACGCATCACCCATATGGGCTCCTTCAAATACCGAAAGGCTAGAATCTTTTCAGAATGCATTGCTCCGACGATTCACCAAAAGTACCTGGTTCCTCAGGAATAGCATAATTAACACGGGCTCGAAAATTCCTCCACTCCGAAAACATATAAAAGATTTAGCCAAAACATTTTACTCCAAATTAGAATCAAACTCGAACCCCTCTATATCCAACCTCGGCCGCTGGACCCCCAACACCGACCCCCTTCATTTCCTCCCAAATTCCATTACTTTAGTAGGCGGGTTTAAATATAAGATTGCTATCAGCAAGTGCCGCTAGCACATAAAACACAGTTTAAAATTATTTGAAATAAAAATAAATAAAAGCCCTGCAGTAGCAATATACAACCCCCTCACTGGGTAGAGGAGATTATCTCCACATTTATGTACCTTTAACCACAGCTGACACAGGAAGAGGGAGAAATGTTCCCTGGCACTATGCAGAAAAATTTTACAATACGATATATTAAATTTTCTCACATCGCTCATACAACATCTTCAAACCGGTCGAGGATATTTTCAAGTTTTGCTGTATAAGACCTCGACAGCTGCCGTCGTTTCATTTCATCACTAAATCTTATTCCTGGTGAGCTTTTTTTTTAAAATTTGAAAATATCTAAAAATTATATTTACCCAAAAAAGGGCTGTTGGCAATACATTTAAAATAAGAAGTTACCCTGTACCTCTTACTCATATTATTTCCAATCAAATGTGACCAATGATATTTATGGTTTGTAGAGGAATTTATGTTTATCTAAAGATAACAATAAAATAAACAACACACATATCCACTGAATTAAAAAAAAATCTTACCGTTGGCGCAGTGGCCTGCAGTAAGCAGCAGCCTCTTTACGTATTCATGCATTAAGTCAATCAATCGGGCGGCACGATGCCTACATTACCGACTTGCAAGCGCGCGATGTAGTTTTGTCTCTTTTCGGCTTCTGCACAAAGGACGCTCGCTTTGAGAGCCGAGCCGACATTTAAATTTACCCAGAACGCTGGATGACTGAATACACAACCTATACAACTCTACCAAGAATGTCACTAACCGAGAACACTCGCCGAAACCCCTCTACTAAAAACACTACAATTACCCAACCCCGTTTAAAAGGTTTGCTCTTACTATTAGTGTGCTTGCTTTGCTTGTAGAAAATGCAGTCGTTTGGGGATTTTCGCATCTGAAAAGCACCAGAAATGTAGAAATGCGAACTTTGACACCATCACGTGCTCCGGCTGATGCATCTTCTTGCAGGTGAGTTTTTATTGCCATGATTTCCGTGGGTAATTTTTATTGAATTGACAACAGACTAAATACTGAATACGTAATTTTGAGAAAGAATTAGATTATACAAGTTTTGATAGGGCGTAGTATATAGTTTATATCATAAAAAAACTAAAATTGAATACAAGGTTTTGTCTTTTAAATATCCCAATATAAAAAATAAAAAAACTGAAAAATCGTTTCAACATCTCTGTTGACCGTAATTCTTTTAAATTTTTTTTATAACGCTATTCAACTTCCCAGCGAAAATATACTCGTACATTACTATCCTTCGAATTATGAAAGGGAACATCACTATCTGTGAGGCAGTCGGGTGTCAGGCATGCGTTGTCTTGTAGACATCAACAATTCAGGGGAAATTGTACATTACTGTATATTAACACTTTCTTTTCAATGATGAAAGGGAACATCACTATCTGTGAGGCAGTCGGGTGTCAGGCATGCGTTGTCTTGTAGACATCAACAATTCAGGGGAAATTGTACATTACTGTATATTAACACTTTCTTTTGAATGATGAAAGGGAACATCACTATCTGTGCGGCTGTCGGGTCTCAGGCATGTGTTGTCCTGTAGACATCATCAATTCCGAGGGAAATTGTACATTACTGTATATAAACACTTTCTTTTGAATGATGAAAGGGAACATCACTATCTGTGAGGCTGTCGGGTCTCAGGAATGTGTTGACCTGTAGACATCAACAATTCCGAGGGAAATTGTACATTACTGTATATTAACACTTTCTTTTGAATGATGAAAGGGAACATCACTATCTGTGAGGCAGTCGGGTGTCAGGCATGCGTTGTCTTGTAGACATCAACAATTCAGGGGAAATTGTACATTACTGTATATTAACACTTTCTTTTGAATGATGAAAGGGAACATCAATGTCCGTTTTTTTTTAAAACAGAAGAGAGAATTTGTAGGTATTACAATTATTTTCAAAGTAAATCGGTTTACCGGTTGTACATAATTTTTAATACCATACAAATTAAAATTGGATGGCTGTAAATCAAATCATATAAATAAGTCGTCTCGATGTGGCCTAACCACCGTTTGACCGCCGAAACAGCTGTAACAAGAAATAAAAACCAAAATACTCGCAGAACTTAATAATTACACTATTGAATTTGATGTACTTCAAATTTTATTAAAAGAAAGAAAATTTTATTGTTTTTAAAAGCATATTTACAATTTTATGTTATCGATAGAAAACTTTACATATTATCACCTGATACTCTAGAAACATCCTCATAAGCCCTTTCGGGCTGCATCCCTGAGTTTCGTCGTTGGCTCATAGAGCTGAGTGATACGTAACACAATCTTATCAATGTAACTCAATAATATTATCATGTTTTTAGTACGCAATTTTAAATGCATTTTTTCCTTATACCACCAACCAGTACCTATCAAACACATATTCATAATTGTTTACTCTATAATATTTGTTTTTTCTCATCTCTTCAAAGTAGCTATTATCCTATACTCAAATTATCTGGTATACGAAAACAATTACTCTATACTTTTTTTTCTTATCTATTTGAACTTAACTATTATTCTATATTAATTATTATACTGTACTCAAATTATCTGGAACACACGATTGTTTTTTTCTGTACTATTTATTGTTCACATCTCTTTATACTCAATTAATACAATTTTTTCTAGATATATTATATTACCATACAACAAGGAACCACAAACACAAAATTTGGACAAAAAACTCCTTATACTATGGTACTAAACTCTACGACAAAATCCCACTGTCCTTCAAAAATCACAACAACCATAATAAATTTAAAAATCAAATAAAACACTGGATACGTTGCATAGGGAGATCTGAAATAGAAAATATATTAACACCATGTACAGACTAACACCGATACCACTCAACAACACTTAAAACGCCTCATCTTACAATTATGATTATTTTGTTTCATTAAGCACATTAATTTAATACAAAGTGATTTAATATTTTGTCATGAAATCCCAGTAAGGATATCATTATTTGTTATTTTGTATTGAAAAAAAGAAGATAATAAAACATTATTATTATTATTATTACTATATCAATACTAGCTTTTTCCCATCTATTTATGTATAATTGCACTTAATATGAATGGGATTTGTTCCCAGTTGGGCAGTCAAAGTTTAAAAAAAAAATTATTGTTTAATTATGTGTGTTTCAAATAAACAAATAAAAAAATAAATTTCACATATTAATCAAATAATAAAAATATTTGCTAGAAAGCAAAGCGCGGAAACAAGGAAACGCCTTCTCTTCCGGAGAAAGGAAGGCATTATAATTACACAATAAATATTTCATAAGAGTCCCGACTGCGGGGAAAGCCAGATACCCTCAGACTTACAGTATCCACCGAGCACACATAGAGTACTCCACAGCAAATAGTAAAAACAATCCCACGACCGATGTTCCAAGCATGTTTTTTTATTCTAAGCCCGCCACGAAAAGGGAGAAAATTGAATTTAAAAATTGGCTTCGGAAAGTTCGGTCTCTATTCGCAACCGGGCGGCAGTGGCAGTCGCGGTTGCAGTTGGTGCCGCCCAGCGCTTAGTGCTACCACAACAGTTTTATTATATCACAACATGCTGTATTTTATTGCAGCTCGTATGGCAAATTGAGTTTTTCAGGGAGCTTGCTCTTTGCGCGCCAAATCGTGTGGGAGGTGCGTCTACTTTTATTCTAATTTTGATTTATATTATTTTTATTTTTTTATATTTTAGTACATAAAACAGGAAATATGCCCAAAACTTACGTACACGAATGTTTATATAATTAATGAGTACAATAAACAGCAACAAACATTATCTCGCAAAAATGATAATAATAATGAAAAAGAAGTGAAAAGTGGAAAAAATATTATGAAGTAGGTGTATAAACTAACTCGTGTTGATGGTACATTGTTTTGGTACTTAATAAAGGGCATCATCACATTATCAGTTTGATATAAATGATAAAACTTGTTATGTAATTGATTAATTGTGTCATTAAAATTGTCTATTTCATTATTCGAGCAGTGTTTGATATTGTAATTTCTTAATATACGCGTAAAGGAAAGAAATATCTCGTATTTGTATGGTAGGCTTCAATATAAAAAAAGTATTTCATCCTCCTTTGATTTTCTTGTTAGTGTATTAATGTTGATTTGTGATAAAATGTTTGGTGAATCAATTGATGAATGCGTTATTTTGTACAAAAGGAATAAATACATCAGAAAGTTTACGTCTGACAGAGATTGTAGTTTATAGTGCGAAATTCGATCATTATACGTCCAAATTGATCAGATAAACCTTCTCGATATGCAATCACACTGGTTAATTTTCTTTGTAAGGATTTGATTTTGTAATTATGATTCTCGTAATTAAGAGATCAAATAGTGGATGCGTATTCCAAAATACCTCGCACAATCGATTTATATAATGTTGTTAATTCCGAAAATTTTGTTAATATTGTTTTTATTCATACGAAATAATCTTTATTATTCAAAATGACACAACGTGCCATGTGGTTATAGTTTCCGGAGCTTTATATATGTGATATAACTTAATCATAGGTTAATTTAGAAAATATTTATTCCCTACGACATTCGAAAGCTGTCTTTTTCAAACTTCCCTCGAAAACTAGAATTTTTTATGTAGTTAAAAAAGGAATTTTTTTTTAAGTTTAGCAATTATTTGAAATTTCCTCCATAAAAAAAAATTCGTAAAGCATGCTCCGAAAAATATAAATAACGCGCGTGGTTTTGCTATTTGACATGTTATCGGTTTGAAAAAATTCACAGCGTTTCTTTTCTTGAATTTTTGCTCTATTCTTAACAAGTTGTGTTTTATTAAATACTAGGATACCCGGTCTTGCTCGGATTTTTTATTTTTAAATAAAGTTATGAAGTTGTGAATTCTCGCTTATCTCTTGGGTGCCATAATTGATTTGACAGCAAAAGTAATGCCTTGTGACGACTCTTACTATATCTCACCAATGAAAAAAAGAAATATTATTTTGAAAATTTTATTTCATTAAAAACTTTCATTTTTGAAAAATACATCTAAATAATAAAGTTCTTAAGTAGGACTTGTGTTTTTCATTATAAAAATATTCTACCCATACGAAGCTTCTTCTTTTGAATATGTTATCTGTGACTAACCAAAGTGGTATACCTATGGGCTAACCTCAATACAACATGCAGGGTTCAATTATTTTCATACTTATTTTAGAGCGTTATAGCCACAGTTTTACATATTGGATTTCATTCAAACTACTCCCTAAACCTTCCCGGGACTAATAAGAACAAACTGTTATATTTTCGGTGAAACCAGTTGAGTAATTTTCGAGAAAATCGACGACAGACAGACAGACCAAACATTCATTAATATATATTTAAAAAAAAACTGCTTTTACGCCTTGAGCGTCATATTGTCCCTCTTCCGTATTGACATATTTCCTTATCAAAAGAATCTTCAGTTTTTTTCTGAAAAGTCTAGTCTTAAAAGCTAGTTTCACCGCGGGACAAGTTGAGGAAATTTTAAAAAATTGAACTTATTTCCTCCCGACTCAAGTTGTAATTTTAATAATTTAGTACCTACAAAAAGCGAATAATTCTGACATCGTGAATTTAGATACTTTTTTTTAATAAAATTTCCATTTCAAAACAACTATTTACAGCTCACAGAGTTATTTTCATCACTATCTAAAATAAATTTTATATTATTTCAAGTAACGTTAAGAAGTTTTTGAAATGTTTAGTTCAGATACTGTGAATATCATAGATACAAGAATTTTCAGATAATATACTCGTACATACATGAAAGCTCCAATGAGGTCTTAGCCATATTTACGAGATTGTATGAGCGGTAATGATGGCTCAATAAAATGTCTATAAAACCATAATCTTTTTTATTAGCATATCGCAGTCATGGAATCTGACTAGCAGACCTCAGACTCCCGTTTGTGTAACAATAGCATTACAAATAAATAATTCAAATTTGATCCTTCATTCAAACTGAATAATTCAGTATGCGAGAATTCGCATCTGCTCCTGCTGCCTCTTGCTGCCTCCTGCGTCCCTGGCACCTCCTTCTACCCCCTCCTACCTCCTTCTTTCTTCTCTCTACCTTCTAACTCTCCCACTGCCCACTTTGTCTATGTCAGGGGTGAGTAAATTGATGGTCAAAATGTTGTTTGTATTTTACAATTCTTTTAAGAAATGAGTTCGCGATCGGTACACTTTTATTGAAAAGTTGAAACTCGAGCTTTTTTTCCATAAATGTTATTGTGTCTGAGAAATGTGCTCAGAAGAACTATTTATTTATTATAATTTCTTCAAACGATTGGTATTCACTTTGTGGCGTCATTATTAATAAATTAATTAAAATTTTCATTGTAATCACCACTTAATTAATATATATATATCAACATGTTTCGAAAATGAAGCTTTTTCCATGGGAGTATACAGAATACTAAAAAATAATAATGTCAAGTATAGACAAATGATAAAAATACAGCACAATTATGTAAGAATAGACAAATTATAAACATATACAAAAATTGATTAAAGTAGGTAAGTAATTAATTGAATTTATTTTCATATTATTATTAATAATAAAAATAACCTTTTTTTTAATTTGTAATATAAATTTGTTATTCAATGTTTCATAATATTATTATTTTTTTTAAATAAATAAAAATTAATTAAAGTATTAAAATATATATTAAAATAATATAAATTTGTCTATTATTATATTATTGTGTTCTATATTTATCATTTGTCTATACTAGACATTATTATTTTTTAGTATTCTGTATATTCCTGATGTAGAAAGCATCGCTTTCGAAACATGTTGATATTAATAAAGTGGCGAATACGAAGTAATTTTTAATTGATTTATTTATTTATTGGCCGACTTTGCAATTATTTCCGCAAATAGCTTAATCAGTGAAAGCCTCGAAAATTTTCCGATGGTGCGACGTTAATTGCGTAAAAATAGTTCACATGACACTAAGTGACATCTAACAATAAAAAAAATATTTTGTAACCATTCATCGAATTTTGAATTCAGCTTCCAAATAGATTTTAGGGACTAAACGTCTTCTGATTTGCAGTAATATTATATTAAAAAATGCTATGAATAAACTACCATCATATTTTTTTATTTATTTCTGAGTAGGTTTGATAGGTGGTGAGGGTTGACGGTAGATAATGGCAAGGGGGGGGGGGGGAGTTATGAAGTTGGGTCTGGAATGGAATGAGAAAGAGTGGGAACAAGAGAGTACAAAATGTCTGAAAACACTTACCAGTTTATGGTTTTAAGTCATAAAAATATTATACGTAATTAAAATAGAATTTAAGAAATTGACCATTCGGTAGATTCTTCCAGAGGCTAGATGAATTGTTTGCAAAGCATTGATGAATATTCCTGTTTTTACTGTTGATGATAATACTTTATAATGAAATATCAGGTTATAATCTGAGTGAGACGTCATCATCCTTTAAATATTGTTCAAGATCCTTTCAGTAGTTTGATAATGCACTTAATAATAATAATATTTATTTATTTATATATATATTTTTTATTTCTTTATTTGAAACACATACATTATTTAACAACAAAATGTAAAAAAAAACTTTGACTGTCCAACTATGGACAAATCCCATTTTAAGACAGTAAAATTGACAAGTTTTCTTCATATTAAGTGCCATTATACAAAAATAGAAGTGAAATAGATAGTATTGACATAGTATGGTACTACAATATATCTAGAAAAAAGTATGTAGAAATGAGAAAAACAATTGCGTATACTAGATAATTTGAAAATAGTATAATAAATAATATAGAATAATAGTTAAGTTAAACGAGATAAGAAAATAAAGTATAGGGTAGTCGTTTACGTATACCAGATAACTTGAGTATAATGTAATAATTAACTACTTATGAAGTAATGAAAATTGAACTTGAATGTACAAATCTATTAAATAAATTTCAAGGAAGTATTTTTGCGTTAATTCAGTAGCTTATAAAATTACAGGAATATTTCTGATTCAATTCTTTCCCCCAATAAAGCAGAAAGGTTTTATTTGATCGGAGGGGCTAGAGAGAGGAGAGTGGTGGGGTCCACCTTACCTCGTGGAGTTCCATTAACCCTAAAAGACAGGAGCTACGCACACTGCTAAGAGCGCAGCATTTGCAACATAATTCCTACAAGTTAGCAGAAATAATGAGCCGTCCGTCTGTACTCGAGGGGGTCTGGCGCAGTTAATTAAATAGATTATGTAGTATATATACTATGTCGTATATCTGTTATTATAGTGTATATATATATATATGCAAATTAAAACTATGATCTACAATATTCATGAGCACCAGGCTCACTTACATGCACAATTTAGAATACTATGTACTATATAACAATTTAGAATAAACTAGGGGTATAAATAATCAAATGTAAAGTACAAATGTCAAAAGAGCAAGTAAATCTACACAAAATAGCCCAACCTAATATAATTAGAAAATAACATACTTATATTGCATGCATGCAAATTAAAAACACAATTTTAGATATTATAATATAACAATTTAGAAAGCTAAGGATATAAATAATCGTATTCATATAGATCAGCAAACGCCGATTCTGAATATACAACTTTTATGATGTGTAATATATACATAGCATTTATTAATCATTATTTAAAAATGAATAAAAAATCATCTCATCAAAACACCTTGTTATGTTGGAATAATGTAAGAATAGGAAGTAAGATTTGTACAGCGCCCTTGAGGTGATTTTTCATCCGATTGAAAATCATCCGATTATTATTATTATTACATTTGGAACATCTGACGTCACGTGCGCATTCTGTTTTTTGGATAAGTATCGAGATTTTTATTTTTCACTTTGTTTTGTATTTTAAATACTTTTTTTTGTTTTTGTTTTAGCGTAATTTAAACTTAATTTGGGTGACTAAGCTTTATAATTTTTGTTCAATATGAAAAAAAAAAATTATTGAAATAAATTAGAGTATTCATGAGAAAACCAATTATCAATACGGATATTATGAAAATATTATTGTTCAATACTATTATTATTTTTTGAGTTAATGTTTCTAAACAAGTAAATCATTTTATTACTTATGTTTAGTTATGGTTTACTATGATTGGAGTATAAAATTGTGTACGGTAAAGCTCACCCTTGTTTTGACATTTGACATTCTAACCTCAAAACTGATTAAAACCGACCCGCGATAGATTTGGAGCGTTTTGGCTGGCTTTGATAATTTGAAATATAAATATACTTGTATTTAAGTTTGAATTGTTTAAGTTATTTTGCAGGAAGTGAATTATAAGGCTTAATAGCTTGGTATCTGTAGTGTTTTTTCCTTGATTGACTTTTAAACATTTATGTTCCTTTTCGATTATACATGCGTACATTGTATTAAAATATTTTTTTCTGAAAGCTGAAAGTGTACCATAGTTGAAATCAAGTAGATGTGCTATGACACGTATACTGCATTCCTTTAAATTGCATTATTGCATTGATTTGTGTGATCAATGCACAATTTCTCTCTTTGGGGCGCAGCGTCAGGGGTTTGCTTTTAACGATGGTGCTTCAGACAGGGACATAACAAGATAAAGCAGTGTACAATTATCTCCTTTACTTTCGGAAAATGATATTGCTATGCTTCATTAAAACAGCACTCTTATGTTTATACAGAGCCGTGACGTTGGGTTCACAAATGCTTAAAAACTTTATCAATAAATAAATTAAAAAGTGATACAAAATACGACGAGTTTCTATTTCAAAGTGTATTCTTTTCCGTGAGTTTGGAAAGGATCTTGTACACTTATTTATGCAGTCGGGCACAACAGTTCAAATACGTACTCACCTCATACTACCACCAGTCTATTAACTTTCTTCTCTATATATAATATTAGTTCCTAGTATCCAAAAAAATCTTTGCCAAAAATATTCTAGTTAATCATCTTAAAAATAAGAATATGACTCTTCATGATCATAATACCAGAACAAAGCAACTAGACAAGATAAATATACCTAAATGCAATACTACTTTTGGACAAAGATGCTCTGAATTTTTAGTTGTAAAATTATATAACACTCCCACTTAATATGAAAAAAAGTAATTCAATCAATAATTGCATTAAGTCCAGCAAAACTTGGCTTAAGGAATTACCGGAACAAGAACTGACTACTATTCTCAAAAAAACGTCATAGAAATTACTGGAAAGAATTATCCCTATCCTAACCTTGAAGTTGAAATATAGAAGTCGCTGAAACCCCTTTGTGCAAAACCTGGTCCGCCTCAGCACAGGATCTCCTAGTGAGGAGGACTTCGAAAAAATTCTATAATATACATGTATTTTTAATATTTATACCTTACCTTGTAATATCAAAATTATACAGAAACTAATAAAAATATATATATATATATACGTACACTATACACTATTTTTCACTCGTACTAATATCACACACATACATTTCAAGTAGATCGATCCCTCTTCCTTTTCAGACCTCAAAACAAATTACATGTTAATTTTAAATTTATGTTTCTTCTTTATTTTGCAAAATTATCTTTTTAATTTAAATTTAATTTATTTGAAAATCATTAGATTCACCCATAAATAATACCAATGTGGAAACCTGTGAATATTCAAATTTATATCACTTATTCAATATACTTCATTTTTTATGTAAAATGTTAGTCTCCCGAATAAACAAAAATATAGTAAAATAAAAATAATTAGAAGACGAGAGTAAAATGGACATTTTGCAATATTCAGTTAACACTTACTATTCCAACTTGAAAAAAAAAATCACAACCTACCTTTGGTCACAATGCACGCCACTGATACAGAGGAATTATGTTACGAGTGGTGACTACATTGTGAGGGGTTGTGCGGGTTAAGCCAGGGACGGAGTGCTGTAATAGCACCCCAAGAACCCCCAGTGGGGTGGGGGAGGGTAGCTTTATATGCAGGGAGTTACCCGCGCTGTATTGGAGTTTAGCTAAATTACTGCTTAACTTTTGTAGCTATGCAGATGATTTAGTGGAGGATTTAACTATCCGTGCGTTCTCTCCGATATATTATCCGAGATTTTACGTATCTCACTAATGACCAAATATAAGTGCTCCAAAAGTGGAATTTGACGAAAAAGCGCCTTGTAAATTAGCCGTATTAATATTTGCTTTACCCATTACATCTAACGGTGATGATAAATTTTATTATTATTCTCAAATTCATCAATTTATACATGCAAAATGGCACTTGAATATTTTGTTGTTGTTGATTCCTTAATTTAAATCTTCATTAATTTCAAATTTTCATACCTACACTTATCTGCCCAACCTAACCTAACTTAACCCAAATTAGGCTAAATATTGAGTTTATCATAAACTAAGACGTAATATTGTGATAAGTTAACTTGAAATTGAGTTCTGATTTTAGACTCCATGCATGCAATATTACTGTTTTTTAAAATGACCTGCAGATTTTTTTCTTTATTATATATAAAAATGAGTGGTTGTCTGTCTGTCCTCGATTTTCTCGAAAGTTACTAGACACAGCACAGTTTGTTTTCATTAGTGCCGGGAAGGTTTAGAGAGAAATTTGAATGAAATCCAATATATGAAACTATTGCTAAAACGTTATTAAATTATATACCACTACTTCATACATATACCACTCTGGTTAACTACAGATTACATATTGAAAGGCGAAGGCTTGTTTGTGTACGATATTTTCAGAACGGAAAACAGAAGTGGGTATCTATTTGAGAACTTCATAAATTAGATATATTTTGAAAAATAAATGTAAAAATAATAACACCAAAAAATCACATTTGGAGACATTTAAATGGTAATGAATCACGCAATTGAAGATCTCACTAGAAGGACCTATATGAAAAAAAAATTGTTTAGGAGAGACAACAAAACAGTTTCCCACATTATCACATTATCGCAGTTGCACGTACTATCCTTACAGCTTTTTTTCCTTAATACATGTCCACCACTAAAAACGAGGTATTCCTGTTATTCAAAACATGATAAAACCGAACCAAACAACCCAATACATAAAATACTATGCTTACTTGATAGTCGCTTCTCTCTTTTTCCGTGCAATATACTTTAACATTTTCAAACTTGGCCTAGTGTAACAGAAATAAAAAAATATATATATTTCTCTTCAAATTCTACTTAATTTACATACCAAAACTAAAACATTAAAACAAAACTAATCAATACATATCAATACTTGTACCACATTTAACATATCCACGTGAACATCTCAGCACAGGTTTTCCTAGTGAGGCGGTCACGATACATAGAACACTCCATTCACAGTATCACCTTTTCAAACCTACCTTACACTCCACATTAAAAAACATCATACAAAGCACCTTTAATAGAATTAAAATAAATAAATATATATTGTGTAAAATGGTACTGTATAATATATAGACATAAATAAAAAAATACATTTTCTATAGCGGATATCCCTTTTTTACCTTTATTTAGGGCTTTAATAGCCAGAGATGACAGTTTGACCTTATGGGGGTCCGCCATTATGGGTAACATGTATTATGTTTATTACGTGAGTACCGCACAATTGTCTGGAGCCACTGAGACTATGGCATCCACAATTTAGGAATGTTGTGTAGCTAAAGGTAGTGGGGAGGCAAAGAGAAAGGTGGAAAAATACCTGGCAATTCAGATCTGGTCATCAAATACCGCTAAAGCCATTTCAACCAACATTTAGATTTGTAATATAAGTATTTCGCCAGAACGATGTTGAACGTTTTAACCACTCTAGAACGTACCTCAAATATACTGTGTCTTATTTTTAATGAATAAATTCAGATATAACACATCTTAATCAAATAAAGCATAGTTGCACATGTCGGGATTTGATCCAGCGATTTCTGGATTCGATGCCAAGGATCGTATCCACTCTATCACAAAAAAATCAATAACAGATATAGCAGAATTATAATGGTACCCACATAATACCTTGTTATGTTGGTACCATTGCATTTAGAACATCTGACGTCACTTGCTCATTTTATTTTTGGAGTAGTATGGAAAATTTTATTTTTCGCTTTTTTTGTATTTTATAAAAGTAATTTTTTAGTTTTGGCGAAACTTAAACTTAATATGATGACTTTAATCTCTATACTTGTTGTTCAATATAAACAACTATTGTTAATGAAAGAAATTAGAGTATTCATGAGTAAACCAATTAACAATATGAATATTATGATAATGGTAATGCTCACTATTATTAATACTCTTTGGTTTAAGTTTCTGAATAGGTACATAATGTTATTACTTATGTTTAGTTATGGTTTACCATGAATCTAATATAAAAGTATGCACGGTAAAGCTCATCCTTGTTTTGACATTTGACATTCTAACCGCAAAACTGATCAATATCGACCGGCCATAGATTTGGAATGTTTTGAGGGCTTTGAAAAAATAACACATATAAATTATTTTAACTACGAAAACCAAATTTAGAAAAAAAAAACGAAATGTACTGGTATTTAAGTTTGAGTTCCCTATTGTTAAGAATGCCTGTATATTAAAATTCTTTATACGTACGTATAATGTGTGATACGTGTAATTGAGAAAGTTTTTTTAATTTTATAAATAAATTATTTGAAAATAAGGAGACTTTTCAATTGAACCTTGTAAGATTTTATCCGTACGTTTGTATATATATTCGTACAGGAGCAATTAATTACTACTGGAATGTGTACTTTTAACGGACTCTGGGGATGAGAAGAGACCACAATAATTAAAGGCTATCTGTTATTTTGAGCAACATTTAAGATGAAAGAAACATTCATTGGGAAAAGTTTTAATCTTAGCCACCCTACAACCCGCCACCCCCGCCACCCGCACCTCGGCAGTCGTCATTTTACTGTACCAATTTCACCTTAAGTAGATTGCCATCCTTAACAAAAGAATTCTCATTGTATATCTAATACAAAATGCTTCGTGAAATTCTTGTCAAACACACAGAAAGAGGAGATTGCCCGGACGAGGGGCAAGACAAACCAAACATCGAATCAGATCAAATAAAAGCGCTTTCTACCCTTACTCAACTACTCCACTTTTTGTTCTAATAAAAATACCGCCCGGCATTCCTTCGGCTCGTTTTATTGGTTGAAAGGTTTTACAATATTGACTATTTGTTTTGCGAAGCGGTCATGTCCGATTCGCAAAAAATCCAATGGGAGCTAAATAAATTGGTCAAAAAGAAGTTAGGGAAGACAATCAAAAGCGGCTCTCCTCAGTTAAATTACACTCCTCGGATAAAGACGTCGCGGGGGGCGGGGGTGGAGGGGGGAGGGAGGAGGGAGGAAGCTTTTGGATTTGTTTTGCCCACACCGAATATATCTGCTTTGACTTTAGCTTGGATATTTTATAAGACTTAGATATTTTACTAAATTGTTGTTCACTGATCATAAATATAATATGTATGTATTTTCAATAGAAGCCAATATACCTAAATCTGTAACTTAAACATTCTGTATTCAACGCTCTTTATTTTATTTTATTTATTTTTGGTAAAATTAACAGCAAATCCATAATTTACATATACAGGAGTATAACAAAAAACAAAAAATCATGACAATTATAAATTTTCCCCTGCTGATGATAAATACTACAGGAGTTTTATTATTTTCATTTTCAAACTTCAAATGTCCTTGAACGCCGAATTTCTAATTGTTCAAGTAAATTGAACGCCGAAACAGCTGTCACAATAATAATAAAAACTAAAAATATTTGCAGAACTTAATAATAACATTATTAAATTTGGTAAGGTATAGATTAGATAAATTATGTTACAAAGCGTCCTTGAGGTGATTTTCTCAAGAAAACGGCGCTATGGAAATAATCCTTTTATTATTAATATTATTAATAGTGTTAAACTAAAAAAATTTTCGAGACATACAAAAGTAATAAAATATTTACTTATTTTTTTCTGAAACATCACCAACATTAACAAAGTTTACCTAAAATTACATCAAATCATGAAATAAACGAAAACTGCTAATTTCTTCCGACATTCACAAAAAAGGGAAAGATAGGCATTAAAAAGAAAAATGTTAAATAAAATGGAATGCAAAACATGCTACAAAATTGAATGATATTCTCTCAAGCGATATTAAAAAAACCACGGAGACACAAAAGTTTAAAAAATCTAAATTAATATAGGGCTAAGTAAACATGAAGATGAGGAAATCATAAAAATTATAAAGACAATGTAGGTATCAGTAACACAATTTTTTCTTTTGATCCTCCATAGCTTATTTAGTTGCGGTTTTCTCCTCCTTGTGGCACTTAAGCTAAAATCATGTATATAATGTCATACAATATTATCTTGCTCTGTTGTTATTTGTACTCGCTTTATATTCCATTATTTACACCCCTGGCTTCTAAATTGTTATAGTAAAAAAAAAACTAAAATGTTTATCTAAGTGAGTCAGCTACTCGTGAATATTTTAAATTGTGATTTTAATTTCCGTGCATGTAATATGTATGTTATTTTCTAATTATATTAGGTAAGATTATTTTGTGTAGATTTTCTTGCTCTTTTGATATTTATAATATACATTTGATAATTTATACCCTTAGTTTATTACAAATTGTGCACGTAAGTGAGTCTACTGCTCATGAATGTTTTATGTCATGGTTTTAATTTACTTTGTAGCATATCTGTTATTTTACATATTAGGTTAGGTTCGTTAGTATAAAGCGCACTTAAAGTGAACCTTCATAAAACTGCGCTATATAAATTAACTCTTATTATCATTATTTTAAATATACAATAACTTGCAGTCCGTCGAACAGAAATCCCTAGTGAAGAGGAATATGAATATAATTAAATATTTAAATATACCTATATTTTTCACTGTAAGATAACATGCTAAAAAAACGAAAACTAAGACATAATTTTTATAAAAGTGTATTTTACTTATCTGTAGATGCATTGTATGTCGTATTCTGACTGGTATTTATGTATTCTATTGGCTATCTCCTTTCGTTGATTAGCATTATGAACCGGCCGATACTAACGAACCGTGTTCATCGAGCCGCATCCAGCCGCATCCAGCCGCAGCGGGAGCGGTACGGTCAGCGGCAGCGGGCCCCACATTTGTCTATACGGGAATCGAATCTCAACAGAACCCCGAAGTAATTGAGGCAAATTCTCCACCAGGCGGGGCACTGTGTACACAGCAAGTCCGTAGTTTGTAAGTTGGGGGAAGGTAATTTGTTAAACTTCTTCGTATGACAGTCAATAAACACAAAATACACGCTGTGACGGTAATGACGACTCCTGTGAGTCACAAAATTTTATGGGAAAGTATTAAAGTCTTTAAATATATTAAAAAAAAATATATTTCGACAGTACAATTTGATAGACTCTCATTGGAGTTTCAGAAAAGACACGAATTAATATAGGTGTTATATTTTATATACTAAAATACATGTTTTTTTCCCTTCATATCTTCATAACATATTTTGTTGTTGTTTTGTAATCATATGTTATCAAGCACCATCGATAATCTCAGATATTTCAATGACCTATAATAAAAATTTACACAAATTACTCCTCGCATATTACCTAATCACACCAAAAAAACTTATTGAATTTTTTAAATTAAAAAGTGTACAATACATTATGCATTGTATTCCCAAGAGTTAAGAAACTCATTGTGGGATCACACGCTGAACCTGCACTACAGTTTTTAGAAACAAACCTACTTAATATTTAAATTACACATTCACAGTACATTAAAAACATTTACGAAATATAATTTGCATTTGTAATAAAGTTGGTTGTTTACAGGTGAAAATATAATAAAAACAGTAATTATTGAATGAAACACTAGTATATATTGATTAACTTGGCGGGTTTGCGATAAGCCGACGTAGCTCAACGGTAGAGCATCTGACCGGACATCAGAAGGGTGCAGGTTCGAGTCCTGTCGGCGACATTTATCTTTGCTCGGAAAGGTTTTTTTTTTAAATTTGGATGAGTGTTTCAGGCTAATAATTATTGTTTATAAAAATAATTGTTACTCTTTGCGCTATGCACAAAAATCTTGTATTAAGTTTTTAAGAACTTTAGTTTATCAATTAATAATAATATTATAAGTGAAAATATTTAATTTTTAATCTTCTTCTTTTAAAATAGTTGCACGTTGTGATCAAGTAAAAAATAATAATTAAAACAGCATAATCGTTTTATTACAGAAGTCCAATTACATAATACCGATTTTAATAATATTATAAAAATATCAAAATATCAGCAGGTTTTAAACATATTAAGAATTAAATAAAAAATAAATAAAAATAAAACAGTAATATAACTTGACAACTTGTCTGATAATATGCAAAACAGGTTTCACACGAAATAATTGATATTACCACATAACTAATCATTAAAAATGTTGTTGGAAATTTAGTAGAGTTCAACACAATAATTAAACGGGCGTTACTTATGTAGAAGGCAGAATAAGGGGATGTGGCAAATAATGTTGATTAATCTTGTATGACCTACATCACAGCCAAATGATTGCTTGTTTATTGTTCGTAATTTATTTAGTTGAAAACAACTAGTATAATTCAATATCGGCTTGTGAATCGCAGGAAACTAGAGGAGCTTCGGAGACGTTTATTTCTTGTAAATAGAATTTGGCCATTATCACTGATTCACTTATTTCATTACAAGAAAGTTGCTGAGCACATTTGTTAGGGCGACTGGCGAATACTGACAAGCCACTATGAACAGCGAGTATAAACTCTTTCGATGTTTCTTTTATGAAGTTAATGTTTATATTATTTGACGTGCTTGGAGAAGTAGTTCTAAGTAGTTAATTATCTGTAAAGCCATAACTGTTCAAGTGCGTTCACCATAAATAAGAAGCTATACTTTAAACGTTATGCATGGCGATGATTTTTTAATAATATTATTTGGTTATATTTATTTGGTGTGCAACCGTAACAGGATTTCAATGTGTTTATTACATAACTAACTCTGGTGAAGATCTAAACAGACTACGGTAAAAATTTCAAAACACTTGACTTCATTAGAATATATGTATATGACAAATATGTGTTGTTACACCTCTTCAAACACAAACTTCATATTCCAATTCAACCTCAAACCGCAATAAAAACCAGATCCTCAACAAATAAAGGCCTGAATATCCCGATAACACACACCCCACACGGGCAAAAACATTTTAAGTATTACGCAATCAAACTTTATCATTTGCATCCGTACCACTCTGAAACAACTACTCACTGTAAATATAATACCTATACTTATCAAAAAATATGTCACAGCCTGGATTAAAAAACAAGGTATTCATGTTATTCAAAACATGATAAAATCAAACCAAACATAACCTAATACATAAAATACTATGCTTACTTGATAGTCCCTTCTCTCTTTTTCAGTTTAATATACTTTTTTATAATCAAACTTAGTCAAAGTATCTATAATTAAATATTTAATATTTTTTAAAGGATTTGCCTACTGTAATCAAAACAAACAAAAAAATGTATTTCTCATCAAATTCTATACATAATTTACATTTAGAAAGCAAAACTAAAACATCAAGACAAAACTAATCTGTACCACATTTAACATATCCACGTGAACACCTCAGCACAGGTTCCCCTAGTGAGGTGGTCACGACACATAAGACTCCATTCACAGTATCACCTCCTCAAACTTACCTTACACTCCACATTATACAACACCATACAAAGCACCCTTATTATATTTAACAATCAAGTAAAATGGTAGTGTATAACATATAGATATAGATAAATAAATAAATAAAATTTGTAGAGTAAATTTTTAAATTCCTAAATGGACGCGAAAGACGTAGGTGCAAAGTGTATACAAGTCCAAACTTGTAATTTCTTGCTTATGACGATCATATTGTAGAGCCTTCTCAGTCCACAATTCGAATGAAATTGGCACTTTAATCAATATTGTATCTGTGGCCTGACGCACGACAAATGGAATATTATTTAAAATTCGCTGACGTTCTGAAATAGTTTATAAAAGCTTTATTTATAATTTAAAAAAAAGTGATTATCATTTTAAAACATTAACACCAACCGATGATTGAATTTTCGATATGAATTGTTTGCGCATGCTCTAAATTTTAAAGTTCTTTTTCCGATTCCCCCAATCACAGCGCTCCCTTTAAAGCTTTGCCCACGTGTATTCAAATCGCATGAAGGTGATATTATGTAAAGCACCCGGTGGACATGCGCAGTATCAAAAGGTGAATAATTGTATGGAGACTTCCTCAAAGGGGGTGGGGCAAACAACCCCGGGGCTTTAAAATTCCACCCTTCCGTAGAAGTATAACCCCGTTTTTTATTGGACGTCGCATTTGAATATGCGCACTCGCGGGCTGTTCGCAAGGGTTGAGGGTTGCCGCGGTTGTTTTTTATCCCTCGGACCATCCAATCGGATTCAGGGAAGGGTTGAAAGGGTGATGGCAAGCTTTGAAGATTCTGAGAGAAGAGGGTTTAGTCATAGAAGAGCATTCGTTAAAAAAGAATGTCGTGGACAGAAGTGCAGCAGACTTTTACGTGTGATTTTCAATACACGTACAGCTACGTACCGAGTGCAAAGATTTCATAATAAATAAAAACGCGTCGGCGTGTTTAACCTAAGTGATTTATTTAAAAATAAAAGTTTTGTGAATTTTAATGAAAATAGCACGTGAGGTGTGTGAATTCGTCTCTAGGACGCTTACGTCGTCATTACGTCACAAATGGTGAGGTCTTTCAAGTGTGATAGTTTTTTATAAATTTTGAATCTATTTTAATGATATCTTTTAATAAAAAATGCGAATCAAAACGATTTTTCAAGTGTGGTTATTTTGTAAAAGTGTGCGTTTGGATCAAAAAGGTAATACGACATGGGGACGCTCAGCGCAGTTCATCCAGCGCTTTATGGCTCATCCATCATATTTAACGTCAAAAAGCAGGTTTCCACACGAGAAAGATTATTTTTTCATCGTCATTATTATTCCCCAGTCAAATATTTCCCTTTTTATGGAGGCGCTTGAATGACGGGCAGATTCCCGCACTGGCTAATGCTACCCGCTTTCCCCGCGGACCCAGAGACTACCCTCCCTACCTAGCCGGATGCTATTCTGCTAACTTCCCACCAAGAAAATCTTCCTACATTTATAACGGCGAAAAACTGTAAGAAAGAGGAAGTCTACGTCCCGGGACAATATGATCATATGACCAAGTTAATCAAATTCCCAAGGCGGGTCAAGCCAAGATAAAAATAAAGACAAGTATGAGTGTGACAAAATGTGAATTAATCCAGTTAAATGAGTGCATGTACCAGATTTTCTTTGAATCGTTCTCCAATCGTTCATTGAAGGAACATTGTGATTTCTCTAAAACTGCCTCTGTCTACCAGTAATGTACAATATTCGATGTTATCAATATTATGGACGTAAAGCAGCTCTTTTCGAGAAACATTCCGGTTAATTTGCACCAATACAAATCATCACAAACTCTACGAAACATAAAGAACTACTCCAAACTATTTTTACTAGAATTACTTTTGGACAAAGACAGTTTCAATATATAGCATGCAAATTACACTATACACTACCAACTACGACTAGACAAATAGTAACACAAAAATTAGTTTTAACATCAAATGAAACAATGGATTATTAAAATAGGTATTCCAATAAGGAACTACAGTCCATTTTTTTAAAATGTTTAATCAATTAGACGTTTCAATTTAAATATCAGTATATTGAGTTTTTTTCTAAAGGTTGTTTTTATAGTTAAAATAATTTAAATTTTTCAAAGCCCACCAAAATTCTCCAAATCTATGGACGGTCGATTTTGATCAATTTTGAGGTTAGAATGTCTAATGTCAAATAATATCCGTATTGATAATTGGTTTGCTCAAGAATACTCTAATTTATTTAACTAATATTAGTTTTTTTTTCATATTGAACAAGTATAAAGCTTAGTCACCCAAATTAAGTTAAAATTTCGCTAAAACGAGAAAAATACGTATTGAAAATACAATATAAAAGTGATTTTTTTTCATACTAATAAAAACCAGAATACTTACATGACATCAGATGTTCCAAATGCAATGGTAAAAAACGAGTGGTTTTGATGAGATGATTTTTTATTCACTATTAAATAACGATTTATAAATATATATTATATATAATATAATAAAAATTATATATTTAGAATTGGAGGATGCTGATCTATATGAATACATATTTTTAAAGCCATTATATTTTTCATTGGAGTTCCTTATTATTGCTAACTACTGTAAAACACATTCTTAGACGTGCCTATTCAATTTTGAATCAATTTTGTTTTAAGGCATTTGCGATCCAATTTTTATTTTTATATTACTCGGAACATAAAACATTCAAAATATAACTTTATATAACCAATATCGTAAAATTTAAATTCAATATCTTTTTTATATACTTCCTAAGTTTTGACTCAGGAACTTTCTAGTGAGACAGACACCGAAGAATCCTCTATAATTGTGTGCTATAAAGATAAACAAATTAAATTAATAAATGAATTAAAATTACTTTGTATTCACCACTTTATTAATATACACATAACGTGTTTCGAAAGCGATGCTTTCTTCATCAGGAATATATAGAATACTATTTATTCCTAAGTAATTGTAATTCATTTTTTTAATAAAGAAGTAAAGTGAATACAAATATTTTGAAGAAATCATAAATTAAATAAAATTAAAATAAACACAAAAAACAATGTGACAATTTCTAGTAAAATATTCTAATTTTTGGCTTCTAAAAAGATAGCTTTGAATTACTTTATTGTAACGTAATCCTTGTTTAGCCTTATGATTACGTATTTATTTTTATTTAATTTAATTTTATTTGTAGATTGATTAAAACCACAATTTTTAGGACACGTACTCTGAACAATAACAAAGCTCGTGTAAAATTAGTAAGTTATAAACAGTAATAGTATTAAAGAAAAGAAAAGAAAAGAAACGCAAGGTATGAGGAAAAAAATGCAAATCTAAAAATAATACAAAAAATAAAAGACTGTTGAGATTTAGTTCAGTAGTAATATACTTCTCCCCACCAGGAGAACCATTGACAGGTTGGTCCTACAGATAGGAAGATAGAATAGTTTGAGGTAATTTTTTTAATTTATGTCGGAATTCATGGATATTTTCAATAATTTTAAGATTTGCAGGAAGATTGTTAAACAAAGTTATTCCTAGAAAGTGGTGGATGTTTTGCGTATACTTAGTGTTGAATTGTGGGGTTTTATTGTTATGCTGATACCTTGCGGGTATATTAAATTGTACATTTTTTAACGTTTTTTTCTTAAAAAATATGAATAATTGCATATTTTTAATACATTTTATCTACACTGAGTACATTGAATATTATAAAAAGGTTTTCACTGGAAAAGGTTAACGTTTTTATTTTAAATTACCTTAATTATCAATATTTGTATTATTTTAAGTGAAATTAAAATATTACCATATGTCCCCCTCAGCCAACAATTCCATATTGTAAAATAGACAACAATTGCATAGTACGTTCTTTTTAGGTTTTCTAGTCTAGGAATATTTTTAAGTCTTATAAATATGTTATATATATTTTTTCTAATTCGTTTAAAAAGTTCACAAATATATGTTATTATATTAAGAATATGCTTAAAAAGACCTGTAGTGTTTTCTTTTCATAAATTTTAAATAATTTTCCCAAAGTAAGGTTGGTAGAATCGGCTCCCTAGCATCTTGTCCCACGGACACGGGGGAGGGTGTAAAAAATGGCTTGGGAAAAACTTGACGTCGCGGGTGATATATCATCCGCTAAATGGATTTAATGTAGTCTGTAAAAGTGCAAAAACTTCAGTCGCCCCCTTTCCCCACCTCCTTCCCCCTCCCTGCCGCCCTCGCGTGACGCGCGGCGTGATGGAGGATTTTCCATAATGTGGCAGCTCGTAGGGGAGTCCCATGGCCAGGGCGGCTTGCTAAAGGGTTTACCAAATGTTGCCTTGAATAAGACAGTAGTAAATTGTATTACAGTATTTTATTTCTGCGTTGCTTCTTCATTAGAATACGTCAAAAATTACAAGACATTAAAATAAGTTAAAATTTGAAAAAAACAATTAATAAAATTATTGTCACGGGCGAGAATCGAACCCCGATCAACTGCTTTGAAGACAACTATGTCGACCATTACACCATCAATTATTGTAAGAACGATGGCATAAATTATTTGGTGACTTAGCAGGAGGAGTGCTCGTGATCATGGGGTGAAATTTTTCCAGGTTTTGGCGGCGGATGTGTCTGCCCACCAACTGCGTAGCACCCGGATCAGGGAAGGCCGATAAAGGGAGACTATATGAGCCCTCCACCCGGACTCTCTCGACCCACCAACGACTTGGAGGTACCGCAGTTGGAGGGATGAAATCATACGTCTCTCCTGGACGCAATGACCCCTAGATTCCTACTCCGAACTTCCTCTACCTCATTTCCTTAAAGATATACTCCACACAGCATCCCCAAAGATGAAATAAGTCCCGAGGAAAATTATCTACATCAGGACCACTGTGTGAAGTTATTAATATAAAAAATGAGTACCTTCTGAAAAAAAGATTTAAAAAAAAAATAGATTTAGTTAAAAAAAAAAACAAACCAGGTAGTGTGAAGACACGTACTTTGATATGGAATAAATACTGAAGCCTGGCCTAACTGCATCTAATATCAGTCAGCGTGCTGTGATGTCGATCAGTACATTTGATTGAATAAGAAAAATCTACAAAATTATGCATGGAACAGACTGCTTCACTTTACTTCACGTTACATGCGTAATGTTCATGTGAAAATATCTTAAGATCAATCTACTTTTTTTTATTTGTTATTTACCTATGCAAAAACCTCCTTTTATTTTATTTGTGATATTTATCACATTTAAAAGTCTCCCATCCCTGGGTATCGTGTAGGGATAGAAAAGCGAGTAGCCGGGTGTGCCTGCTGCAACCGGTGGAACTGGTGTGAGACGCCCCATTATCCGCTGGATATTGGCGCATTTCTCCAAAGTCACTTTGATAATAATATGATTGATATTCTTTTTTCACGGGCAGCAGCTATTTATCTCCCGCGTCACGGCCACGGGGAGATTTCCATTTGAGATCAGGTGCTCCTCTACTCGTCTGCTCCTCGAGGGCCATTACGTTATTATTATACAGAATCTCTCGGCCTAAAAAACCAGAGAGGGGAAATAACAATGCGCCAAACCTCGGCAAGGACTTCATGGACCTGGCTTCATATTGAAATCCCGACTCACCGCCAACTGACGTTATCCATGCGAAATTATATGAACATATTTGAATTCCTGAAAATATATCTTATTTATTTGATTATGTGCCCATCTGTGCTTTTACATGGATTTTAAAACATTTTAATTTTATAAAAAAGTATACAATACATTATGAATTCTATTCCCAAGAGTTAAGCAACTGCCATTGGTATACATAAATGAATTCAAGTATAAAACGTGATTTTGAATAACTGATGTCTGAGTTAAGTGATTTAAAGAGAAGAACAAATGAATAAAAATATAAAATGAATTCAGGAAAAATAGAATTAAAGAAATGTTTAATTTTTTAATTTTTTTTAATTAAAAAGTGTACAACACATTGTGCATTTTATTCCCAAGAAATAAGAAACTTATTGTGGGATCACATGCAGAACCTGCAATACAGAGTCCTTAAGGTGATTTTTCACAAAAACGGCAGTATACAAATCATCCAATTATTATTATTATTATTATTACGGATTTTAGAAATAAACATACTGAATATTTAAGATACATAATTAACATTCAGAGTACATTAACAACATTCACAACACATAATTTGCATTTGTAATAAAGACATATCACTGGTACATTATAATATAAGTGTACAGAGAAACTTATTATATAGAAACACATCACTGGTACATTATATAGTTATACTTATTACAGAGACACATCACAGCAGTAATCCTTGAGATATTCTTACAAATAATAGAGTTTAAGAATTTTATCTTCCTTTCTTGAGACCTTCACATTGGCTTGGATTTTTAATATCGTTGGGTAATTTATGTATTGTGTGTAAGCTATATATTCTAAAGATTTTACTACATATTTTGTTCCATATGAGTGTATTTTTGGTATATGTAGTTTGTTGTGGTTTCTTGTATTGTGTTGGTGTACGTCGTGATTGTAATTGAGTGTGGTGTTAGTATGTGCCGAGTGTTGAATTACATGCAAGATAGTATTTGTAATTTCACAGGTGGGAATAGTATTAAACGGATATAAAGAGCTATCAAGAATTACAAGTACATACAGATTCTAAACCATAAGTAATGAACAATCTTATTCAAACGTTTAATAGTGATAAAATAATTTAAAAAAAAGAAAACAATATTATAACACAAATCATTATCGCTACATTATCCAATCTATGATATTACATATTGTAGGAATCATCAAAGTGCTGGTAAGGATGACGCTTTACTGTATAAATGGAGTCAGCAAATACTTCAACAACACCTCCAAACCTGTTGCCCAGATTATGATCCGATTGGTTAATGAATTCGAATGATAGTTGGTTGTGTAAGTGTTGCAGGAAAATGTTACACTTTGTCTTGTTAATAAAATATTTTATTAAATGTTTAGGTGATATTGTGTATAAACCACTATTTAATAATTAAATATTTGTTCTGTAAATCTGTATTTGTATCCCTAACCTAAACCATTGGTGTCAAAACATGTTGATATATATTTATTAAATAGTGCTTTATAAAAATATCTCTCAATAATTTAATTGAAAATGATTATATACGGTTTTACCTTAATTGAAGAAAATGTCATTACTCTATAAGCACAACGTTTACTGGTGTATTTCAACATGAATGCGATCTAGAAAATTTATATGGATCATAATGGATATCAGAAATTATTTTTTTTTACCATAAAAAATATTAATAAGTCATCTCAAACACCATAAAACTTAAAATTGGGTGGAGTAAATAGAATCAAGTAGGTCGTCGCAATGTGGCCTATCCATATTTTTAGGATTGAACGCCGAAACAGCTGTCACAACAATAATAACTAAAATAGTTGCAGAACTTAATATAACATTGTCAATTTTGATTTACATTAAATTTAAAAAACAATAATAATTAAATGGAGTTTTACAAATTAAACACAAAAAGAATTTTTATTTTATTTCACAAGACGAGGATGGGTGTCCAGCGATAGTCTAAGTAAAATAATCGATTCCTTAAAAAGGGAGTAGCAGCTCAATTCAAGAAATCTCAATTTTTTCAAAATTTTCAAAAGGATCCGTCTCCAAAAATAATCCTCAGTTTGCTCAGAAGACAAAAAAGTATTGGTAAATTCTAATTTGGACGGGTTTTTAAAAATAATGATTTATTATCGGTAAAACCGATTTAGTTAAATAGCCAAAGACTTTTAATTAATTTGTGACAAATATATTCATCTAAATGCATTGTAATTGTACAGTAAGTATTACATCCAAAGTATTTAATTGGACGGAATAGATGTAAGTTAGGAAATATTTCAGTTACGTCGGGACATTCATCCAAGCTCCGTCTGTCAATAACGTAACTCAAAACTCTGTGAAAATGGCTAGACTACAAACACAATTCATTCGATAGTATCAACATAGCTCAATAATCGTTCCGTCCCTCGCCGACTTGTGGATATCTCCATCGCCCGTCCCTCACTCGCCCGAGGAACCCCTGCAATATTTAATAGGGGTGCATGCACCATCTAGCCGCATAAAGACCCCGGATATTTTCTCAGTAAATGCGAATATGACATTACGTCGGAAACGGGAGGGGTAGTGGGTGGACAGTGGGTGGGAGAGAGTGGAGCTGGGGGGTGGGAGCGGGGTAGCATCATAAGCTTAGGAATATTCCTGTGTTGGTGAAATTATGAGATAAGCGCTCGAGTTAAAATGGCGGTTAAAATGTCAGCTGGAATACGTCAGATAAGAGTTTCTAAGGCAGGATAGATGTGAGACGTAGCTCAAAAACACTTCTTCGAACGGTCTCAAATTCAATGATTAATCAAATATGTATATAGTATGTTAGAATAAATTTATTTACATTTTTTTACAACTCTTAACGGCAGGTAGGGAGCTATGCATGTCAAATCTATTTTTTGTCATGTATTGGAAATACCGAGAGGGATAAATAATTTAAATATAAATATTTTCGTATGCGTTTGTCAGTTATGGAGGTTTATTCATTTAATATAATATAATGAACCTTTAAAAAAATGCTTTATAGCTGCCGAATGTAACATCCATATCACACTTTCATGTAGGTGTAGCTAGCTGCTTCTACCTACTGAACTAGCCACTTATTTCAACATCCATTAAGTATGGCGATACTAGTGACATTTCCATGACATATAGGTGCCCGTTTTCCCCAATATAATTATTATCTTCCCGTTGTTCGGCTTTATCAAATTATCCTTCTGTATTCCGTATTCAATTCATATCAGTTGTTCTAATTTATATTGAATAAATTTGAACACAAGCTTTTATAACCGTTATACAAATAAATCAATTCTTGTTAACCATTGATAAGTCGCTTCATTAATCACAGATCCTAACACAGGCTCTTTTGATTAATCCTTTATCTAAAATTTAAATACATTCAACTTATAGGAATTCATCGACACATAATTCCCAAATACGTTGATTACTAAATAGGTTTGGCAATGGATTAAAAAAAAAACTATATCTCTAAATTGGCACGAAAATATTCACCAGAGAAAAAAAATCATGCGGTGGCATAATTTAATAATGTTATCATTAAGTTCTGCGAGTACTTTAATTTTTTATTATTGTGACAGCTGTTTCGGCGTTCAAGGAGATTTTCAAAATGCGGTTAATCCACGTTGGGACGACTTATTTATATAATTTCTTCAAAAGTTTGGTATTCACTTGGTGGCGTCATTATCAATAAACGAATTAAAAATTACTTTGTATTCACCACTTTATTAATATATACATATCAACATGTTTCGAAAGCGATGCTTTCCTTATCAGGGAATATGTATTAATCATCAATATTCTATCACATTGTGACGTCTTATTTACATGATTTTATTTACTCCCACCCAATTCTAATTTGGATGGGTTTTTAAAAATAATGATTTATTATCGATATAACCAATTTATTTTGAAAATAATTATATTCTCTATCCTGTGAGGTTTTTACATTTATAATGTGTTTTCTCCGTATTTAAATGACAAAGTTATCTTAATTGATTTATTTAAATATATTATTTCGATAACGAGAATATACTGGGAACTGGTGAATATATAATTTTCCTTACTTTATTAATTAATGTTATATTAGGATCATTCGTTCGTTTATTAATTTCTAATTGTTCAAGTAAATTTAATCTAAGACCCTTTCTTTCTATATGTAAGGGTTTATGCTCGTTGTTGTCGTAGTTTTCGATACGAACCTAGAAACGAAGGTGAATACGAACCTAGTCCCTGTGAATAGGTGCCTACTTAATGATAAACTTACTATCCACGCTTTGGAAAGGACAAACTTAAATTAATCGTATTAATTGTGCAGCTTTTTGTAGCGGTCCACACAGAAATAATGTGTCTTTCATCTCGAGTTAATTGAATCTTACTTAGAGATTCCTTTGTAAGCCCCCCTGATTGCATATCCTTGTAATAATATATCCTCGACCCCTGTACTGGGTAGTAGGTAGGGTAGTACGGTAGCGGAGACTCACACCTTCCCGGGGAGACGATAGCAGCGCCCTCCCAACGACGGGAAATCAGTGAAATAGCGCTAAAGCGGGCTTTAATTAAATGTCTGGACTCCTATGTGTTCTGTAAATCTATATGGGAAGGGTGGCTCATTGCCCATTGACGGAGGCAGGGTTTTCCGGCTTCTTGGATTAAATGAAAATTGTAACTGCACATAATATTTTGTTTATGTAATTTAGTGCCTGAATGTATTAATTATTGATAACACAAAACTGATCTTCTTAATAGGGAATTTGAATCCATTTGAACTTAATCACACTTTTTTTTTAAGTTCGTTTTCATAGTTAAATTAATTCTCAAAGTTGCAATTTTTTAAACGCCACCAAAACGAAGAGAATCCGAGAGGTAGCAGGCGTGGGTGCGCGTGGCGTCACCCGTACTAAAAATACCCGTCGTAGAACTCCATTTTTTTTAAAATTTAATGTAAATCAAATTTAATATTGTTGTTATTAAGTTCGACAAGCATTTTCATTTTTTATTGTTGTTACAGCTGTTTCGGCGTTTAAGGCCATTTTGAAACTGCGGGTAATCCACATTGTGACGGGTTTTTCAATGATTTATTATCGGTAAAACCTATTTAGTTAGAAAATAATTCAAATTCTCTATTCTGTGAGGTTTTTACATTTATAATGTGTTTCCTCGTATTTTCAAATTAGAATGGGGGGGGGGGTAAATAAAATCATATAAAATTATTTAAAATTATGTACGGTAAAGCTCATCCTTGTTTTGAAATTTGACATTCTTACCTCAAAACTGATCAAAACGAATAATATAGAAATATATGTATATATTCAGAATCGGTATTTTTTGATTTATGTGCCCATATTTTTTTTAAGTGAAAATATTTTTCGCTCAAATTCCCTGTTACTCTTAACGCAAAGTCAAAGAAAATGATAGATCGTACCTCCTACGTAGGTACTCAAATGAGTTAAAACATTTTTCGAGAAAAACCAAAATGGATGGGTGTCGATGTTGATAGATGTCAAGTGTGTTGTGTGGGTTCTCGATGTGAATATCGGATGTGCTTTTATTTTTTTATGTAAAGTTTTAAAACATAATTTTATACTTAATTTTTATCGTTATTTGATAATAAACCCATCAAAATATTTTATGAAACCAAATCTATATAACCATTACGTCATTTCTACGGAGAAGGGGGGGGGGGAGAATAGCCCGACATACAACTCTGTTCTGACACGATCCTTGCTTCGAATATTTCAAGCGCCGTTCCAGACACCGACAGAAAAGAAAAGTTCGCTAAAGTAAGGTTACGGTTTTGCAGCACAGTTCATTATGGGACTTTTCTGCGCAGTGTCTGCAGTAGCGATTAAAATGTTCGTTCCTTACCGGACCGTCACAGAGCGGACTTATACTATTATTCTAACTATTGACATGACCCGACTCAATTATTTGATCCACTAATTATTTAATATTAGGAATCATTCGACATGCGGCCATTAAATGTATTAAAGGTTGCATTATTTTGTATTTACGTCATATAATAATAAATTTTTGTACTTACTTCGCATAAATATGCGGAAAAAAACTTTATTGCAGAATTACTTAGAATCTGAGTACTGACAATTTAGAATAGGTAGCTAAGAATTAATAGTATAAAACGTGTTTTTTTTAAATAGATATCTCTTTAAAACGGGCAAATATAGAATAAAAATGCCCGCACGCCGCTGCCATGGTTCTGCAATAATAAAGAAGAATGAAATCTGTGCACATGAAAGCTTGTATTGGAGCGCAGGAATTCTTAATATATCTACCAAAGACTTCCAATTATACAAACTTCTGCCGGTGCTGTGGAGGTGTACGGGGGCCGTGTTATATAGCTACCCTGGCTGTGAAGGTAGGCAGTATTCACTGGGTTGAGGCAGTAGGCACTCAGGCAGTATGGACAGGCAGAGCTCTACCTTAGCGGGTATATGACCTTCCACTCGAAGTACTGAAGGCTCATATTAACGAGGTGATCTTTTGACATTGCACTTCAGCGTTCCAGGAAATTATTTCATTAAAATTTAAAAAAAATAAAGAATTTTCATGAAGGTGTAGGTGAAGCTTATATAGTTTTATCTAGTTATGTTTGTCGTTTAAAAAAAATAAATACCGTAAAGTTGATTACATAATAATTTACTTTTTTATGAAGAAGATCTCCTTCAATGCCCTCTGTTATCGGAGATTGACTATCACCGGGGAAATCATCCCCCTGCAGCCGACAACTCTGCGGAATTGCATTAGTACCAGTCATGAAGATTTCAGTTCGAAACTATGTAGTGAGGCATCTTCTTCTGCTACATTTTCCATCAATCTACTCATGGATTATCAATTTTTTATTTATTTACATTGACATTTAGATAGGGAATATTTGTATTTGCAAAACATAGTAATTTTTCATATTGAGGTACATGTAAGTTGAAGTTGCATTATGTTTGCCTGGTCGATATTAATTCCTAGCTAGACATATTGCCTGTTCCAAGGAATTAAATATCTAGTGGGTATCAAAATATCAAGTTGAAAGGTGATTCATTATTTTAAATTTATTGTTGATGCTCTTTTCGGTGGGTTCCGAAATTGTACTAGAAAAAAAGACAATGAAGACATTGAAAAAAAACAAACGAAAATTATTGTTAAATTGTAATCTTGTATTTGTCTTTCCTCGCGATGTAGCAAAAATGTTGATGTTTTCTTTTTTGTATAGCTTGAACAATTTAAAAAGCAGGTTTTTTCATTGTGATACTGCACTAGTGTTTCATTTGTTTGGAGACACGAAACTATGTAATCTCGTTTTTGGGGAATATTGTGAGACTGTGGGAAGTGGAGGTGTGAGGGAGGTATAATATAGAATTTATCTAAGTACGTACATTGCATTTAAAGATCGACGTAACATTGCAGTCGGCGATGCTAGCAAAAAAATTACGCATACAAAAAATTGTACAAAAAATTGTATTTTTAACATTTGCCCGCAGAGGCAAATGTTAAGAAACCTCCCCCATGGTGCTAGAAATTAGTCAATTTAAAATTTGGATAAAAGTGATTGGTATACATTTATAACTTATGTAGATATGTTTTTTTTATTGTACAATATTAATTACATACAATGGGAACTTGTACCCGCTAAGCCACTGCAAGTAGCTTGTCAGCATTCAACCATATTATATAATACAACAATAAATGACAATCATTATGCAAATGTAGAGCAATAAAAGAACAATATAGGTGCATGCATGTTGTGATCAATGTACACAAGTTGGAAAAAATATTTTATTAAATATTTGAAAACAGTTTTGTTATAGAAGATACTAGACTTTAATTACACAATACAGATTTAAATAATATTATAAAAATATCAAAATATCAGCTAGTATTAAACAAATTGAGAAGAAAAAAACAGTGGTAAGGTTTTGTTAGTGAGGATAGACTTAAGATAATAGTAGCACTTAAATAATTTTAAAGATACCCGCAGCTATCAAGGAGATATACAATCAAGGATACCATCATATTTGTTAAATAGACAATGTAAGAAAGAGCAAAATTGCATAAATACAGCAAATATCAAGGAGCTATACAATCAAAGAGACCGTAATATTTGTTACCATCAATACACAAGGTTACTTTCCAGAGCCAACACTTTATTAGTGAGATAATTAATAATACATGTGAAATAATTCAATATTGTGTATACATACTGAAAACGAGGAAGAGTATCGGCCACGTATAAAATGCATGCTACTGACGACCGCGCATCGTGGCCCGGTGAGCGACACTCGGTATCCCTCTTGCTCCTTATACTTATATATTATCATTTTTTCCAGATTTTTCGATAAAAAGATTTTTTCAGATTCTGTTGATAAAAACTTGCATATTTTAATTATTTTAACCAATGGATAAATATATTGATAAGGAACACCTAAAATGTCAGCTCTGTGTTTAGTATATTTACAGAGATATTTAAATAAATAGAGACATGTCAAATCAGTTGACAGCACCGGCAAGGAAATTTACGCTTATTTACGCTTGCATAATGTAAATGCTTACTTTTTTTGCCGCTAAGTGCATAAGTAAATGTATTATCTAATCACTCTCTTGGTCAATAAAAATTATCTGAATTATAAACGTATTCAAATAACTTCATATCGAATACATAAATTTAGAGGCATGTATGTTTGTATGTACGTTTCATTATTACGCATTATCTCAGCAACTGACTGAGATACTGGATTGAAGTAACAGACACAAAAGGTCAACTACGCAATATAATCAGAATATTGCACAACCAACCGTATCTGTCCTAACATTAATCACATACTCATAAGTGAAACCTACTGAAAACTAAAACTGATCAACTATCACCTGGTCAATATATTAAATTTGTGAATCAAAGTGAGTCAACCGCTCCCATTTGGAGATACGCAGCTCACCAACACATTAACGAACTACAAACCCTGCAAAACAAAGCCATTCGATTAGCATTGAATGCGACTAAGTGGATCATTGTTAACACTCACAATGATACAAATATTCCTCTGATAAAGTATCTTATAGTAACACGTTATGAAAAGTCTAGCCGGTCATTAAAACCCACGAATAAACAATCTCACTAAAGACAGCGAGAATGAAATATTTATATACAAGAAACCTAAATTAATCCTCGGTAAGGAGTGAAATCCTGCCCCTAAAGTTGTTGTTTAGTTATTAAGTTTCAATTCATTCACTTACCACCAACAAAAATCAAGAGTAAAGAATCATTAGATAATCATTTTTAATTATGTTAGAGTCAGAAAACTTTTAGTTTAGGAACTCTGTATACCAATCATATCAAAATGAAAATCAAAAAGTGAGTTGGTCAGTTTTGCTTGTTAAAAGTATGTGAGATTCCACCAAATGGTCACATTTAAAAAAATCTAAAATCTTTTTGAGGTGTCGCAAGCATTATGCCAAAAAGTCAATAAGCTCAATTTCGTTATATTTGCAGATGGCACTTTTGCTTGTATAACAACGATTTATTTTTCTCTGAACTAAAAATGAATGCTAAAGTCTCACAGCCTGTAATTGTGTTTCATATTACTACTTTTATTTCTAATCATTGAAGAAGATAATATTTAAAATATCCTAAATGAAATACGAAATCGAAAAAACACAGAAAATAAAAAGGTTATTAGGCGTATCTGAGAATTGAACCCGAGACCTCTGTCTTACCGGGAAAATTGCTCTACCAACTGAGCTAATGAGACCCTGTCACCGTTTGTGAGTCAATCCAAAATAATAACTTAAATGTGAAAAAATATTTTATTGCTTTCAAACTTAACACATTCAGGAAAGAAAAATCTGTAAAAGGCAGAATGGGACTATACCCGTAACACTAAACGCCAGACACTACGTATTTTTTTATTCTTTATTTGTTTTTACTTGATTAATTGCACCATAATGTCTGTGGATAGTAAGGTTACCATAGTTTTGTTTCATATTTGCGAGTAGAGTATTTATTAATCTTTTCTTGATAAAATTAAGGAATAAGGAATGATTGAAGAATGGTACTTACGATATATTATAAGAATGTTTAGAAAAAACTATTATTTATTTATAAAAAAAAAAAATTAAAAATTACTTTGTAATCACCACTATATTAATATATACATATCAACATGTTTCGAAAGCAATGCTTTCCTTATCACAAATATACAGAATACTAATATAATATAATATTTATTTACTTATTTGATTATACGCCATCCGGGCTTTTACATGGATTTCAAAACATAATATAAAGAGCTATCAAAAATTACAGGTACGTAGAGATTTCAAACCATAAAGTAATGAAGAATCTTTTT